>CAUYRH010047810.1:0-10490 GCA_963574655.1 Perodicticus potto | reverse complement strand
TGGATGTGGAGAGAAGGGAACACTTTTACACTGCTGGTGGGACTGCAAACTGATACAACCTTTTTGGAAGGAAGTATGGAGAACGCTCAAAGAACTCAAGCTAGACCTCCCATTTGATCCTGCAATCCCATTACTAGGCATCTACCTAGAAGGAAAAAAATCCTTTTCTCATAAGGACACTTGCACTAGACTGCTTATTGCAGCTCAGTTTACGATCGCCAAAATGTGGAAACAACCTAAATGCCCACCAACCCAGGAATGGATTAACAAGCTATGGTATATGTACACTATGGAATACTATTCAGCCATTAAAAAAAATGGAGACTTTACAGCTTTTGTATTAACCTGGATGGAAGTGGAACACATTATTCTTAGTAAAGCATCTCAAGAATGGAGAAGCATGAATGCCATGTACTCAAGTTTGATATGAGGACAATTAATGACAATTATTGACACGGAGGGGGTGGGGGAAGGGGAGGACAGAGAGAGAAAGAATGAGGGAGGGGTGGGGAAAGGAAGAGCAGAGAGAAGGAAGGAGCGGGGGGAGTGGTCTTGAGGCCTTGGTGTGTGCCACACCTTTTGGGGGCAAAACTCGATTGTAAGAGGGACTTTACCCAACAAATGCAACCAGAGTAACATGGTTTCTTGTACCCTCAATGAATCCCCAACAATAAAAAAAAAAATGTTTGATTAGGCTCATCTAAATACATTGACAAGGTTCAGAGTAGTAGAAATCCATTTGAAAATGATGTTTACTGTCTTGTATACTCTGTCTGGGAAAAGAACATTGCAGCTTGAAGTCCCACAGGTTCTTCATTTGGGTTGACATTATCTTTCTGATTGCACAGGCAGAAAAGATATCAGTTCTGGATCATCGTCTTGTCAATAAATCAAAGCATTATCCAGAGGCTGCACTATCATGAGAAAAGTAGGTCACATCTTGACATCAAACCATCTCTAAATCTCCCCAGGACACAAAATAATTCTTTGTTTTAACATGATCTGTTGGTTTCTAAAATATTTTTTTTATCAGTGCAAATTAAGCCATGTTAGTCATCCTTCTTGATATCAGGCACAGTATGTTTTGTTTTTTCTGCTTGTAGAAATTTTTATTTCCAGACATGGATATTTAGCAATTGGTCTGGATCAGTGGTTTTACTTATCTGTATCAGTTATAATTTTTATTTATTAATGATTTGGTTTTGATCAACAGAAATAGACAGCTCTTATTACATTGAGGTTTGACCTTTCTGCAAAGGAGAGTTAAAAGGATTATTTCACGTGGACTGCATGCTCCCCCAGATTGGCTCTGGTTTTAGTAGACATGAGGGTTCTTTAGGTCCAGCTAAAAATAGCATTCAATGCTATTTCCCTCCCCACCTGCAGTGGGATCCATTCAGGACAGGCAAAGAGGTTCTGTTTCCACAGCAGATACAGTATGTACATAAAACTCAACTTGCAAGAGACTTAAAAACCAATAAATATTGTGAAAGCCTTTATATATTATAGTATTTAGGTGATGTGAGGCAAACTGGCTAGCATATAATAAAAATAGGTGTTAACACTCATTGAATCCCTACCATGCAGCTCATTCAATTTTCACAACAGCCCAATGTAGGTATTATTGCTATCCTCTCCATTATACAGATTCAAAAGCCAAGGCACAGGGAAGTTAAGTAAGTGTAACTTCACAGGGCTTATAAGTCTTAAATGCTCATTCCCTTGCCACCCTTGTACACTGAGTTGAATTTAAACAAAGACAAGACTGATGGGAAAACATGTATTATTCTAAGATAGTAATACATAAAGCGATTTAAATATTAAAAAAATTACATACTGATCTGGTCAGTAATTTCTTTTTAATCCCACCACAAGCCTTTTCCTTTTCCTGCTGGAATATTTCCTTTTATTTCCTCTCATGTCCTAGCAAAGCCAAATGGAAACTTAACTCCTTAACACATTTCCCCATGATGTGATGACTACAAAGAAGACTGTGTTTGCCTCTACTCTGCTTTCTTTTTAGAGGCTGATTTCTATTCATTTGAAACCATATTAAAACACATGGACATGGAGAGAGATGTATTTGTCTCAGCCTTGGGTTTTAGTTCTTTATCTCTCATATGAAACACACACACAGTCCATCCCACCTGTGTTGATGAGAAACATCAGTTCAAGTGTCACCTTATTTATTCATTCAACTACTATTTATTGGGCAGTGTATTGTGTTGAATTATGTCCCTCCCACCTGCAGAAAAAGATATATTCAAGTCATGAGCCCCTAGGGCCTCAGAATGTGGCCTTATTTGGAAATAGGATTGTTGCAGGTGTAATTAGTTAAGATGAGGTCATACTAGTTGGGTAGGCCCCTAATCCAAGGTGATTGGTGTCCTCCTCAGGCAGTGGCCACGTGAAGACAAGGATTAGAGCAATGCTTCCACAAGCCTGGGTCTATCAGAACCTCCAGGGAGCTCAGGAGGGAGTCTTCAGAGGGAGAGTGGCACTGCCAACATCTTGACTCTGACTTCTAGCTCTCCAAACTGTGGGAGAAGTTGTGTTGCTCTAAGCCACCCTGGTATTTTGTGCCAGCAGCCCTAGGAACCAATATAGCTGCCTACTCTGTGCTTATCTGGTTGTGGCTACACAGATATGTTCCTGCCCCTAGAGAGCTCCAGGCCAGTGGGAAGAAAGACATCATTAATAAGTAAAAACAAAGAAATGTGTGCTTACACATAGGTGATCAGGCTAAGAAAGGAAATAGGGCTGGAGCGGTGGGTCACAGAACCTCCTGAGATAGGGGCTGGGTGGTCAACTGTGGGCTGGGAGGGCAGCGTGCCTGGTAGAGAACCCAAGATGGGAAAGAGCCCATCCAGAATGACAATGTCCTTGGAACTGTCCAAAGATCCGAAGGCTGGAAAAGCAAAGAAGAAAACAGTGGCCAAGATGAAATGGAAGGAGACAAAGCAGCCAGGCTCCCTAGTCTCTGGAAGCCCTGGGAAGGAGTCCGCATTAGCTGTGAAATCTAGTGGGGTAATATGGAAGCCATTTAGCAGGGGAAAATACGATCTTATCCATATTTCCAGTCACTTTATTGCTGAGGGGAGGAAGGATTGGATGGGGGCAGGAGTTGAAGGACAGACCAGTGAGACCATAACTGCAGAGCCCCAGGGTGAGAGCCCAGCTTGCAGGGAGATGCAGGCTGTGGCGGAGGAGAGGGGCGGCATCTTGGAGCATTAGCTTCAGAGGGGAGGCAGGACCTCCAGATGACGCGGAGCCGCACACATCCCATCAGGAAGGCAGGGGCTGTGCTGTGAGCGCCAAGTCAGCAATCAGGTGAGGATCCAGTGAGGCACAGGAGTGCTCACCCTTTCATCTGTTCTAATAATGCAAAGGAGTGATAACAAAATAGAATTAGCACTTTTTGTTTTGTTTTTGCCTTTTTCTTCCAAGGTGCCACAAATTGCTGATAAGCACTTTTTTTTTTACAGGAAAGAAGTAGCACACTAAAAACAAAATTTGATAATTAATACAGGTATTCTCTTGTGTTTTTAACAGTCTTCACAAAGGTTTTAGGCACTGTGCTTATTTCAAGTTTGGAAATCAAAGAAAGACACTCTGAAATAAATATTCCCATTGAAATAAATCATTTTATTAACCTGCTAGTGCTGATAAGTTTATCTCATCAGCACCAAAGTGAAAATATGTCATACCCACAGTGGTATCGGGAATCACGTGCCAATTAATGGGCAACAAAAGCCTGTTTGTTCACATAGATTGATGGCCTGGAAGCACAGGTCTGATTCTCTCACAGTCCACAGATTTCGCATCTCAAAGTAAAGAGCCATCAGCTTTGTGCAAGTAGCTTTGTATTTGGGGAGTGCTGAACCCTCAAAACTCTGGCATAGCACACAGACTCTTCCGGCTCTGGTCTGGCCTCCCCTTTTGAAGCTCTGCCGAATGCACCAGGCCCACCAGCCACATCAAGTCAGCTTCAATACCTGACCTTCCTCTGCTGTTTTATGCCTTTATGATTTTGATCCTCTCTGCCTCCAGTGTCTCTTGGAACTAAAAGGCCCTCTGTTCTTCCCTGTGCTCATCACTGAATGACCATTGGCTTGTGCTATTTTGACATATGTGACCTGATTATGCTGTGATGTCATGTAGAGTCTGAATGGTTTCCAGTAAAGTAAGCCTTCCATCACACACGCCGGTAGGAGACTGGTCTTCCTAGAGGAAATGAAACTTGGCTCTCTTTGGGCTTTCCTGAGTGGAGTCTGGCCTTTGAACAATGACAGATGCTTCATGGGTGCCACCATGATTTACAGGTATTAGAGATGGCCTCTGGCTTAACAAAGCCGTGAGGGGTCTCAACATAACATTTAGGGACCTATATTCTGTAAGCCACATCATTTAGTTTGGGTCTCCTCTCGGTGTTGATTTCCCTTTTGATAGACATTGGTGCTATAAAGTGAACGTTTGTGTCTCTCCCCACCCCCAATTCAAAGCCGGAAGTAATGGTATTTGGGAGGTGATTAGGTCATAAGAACGAAGGCCTCCTGAAAGAGATTAGTGCCCTTATAATAGAGGCCCCTTCCACATGTGAGGATGAAGTAAGAAGATGACCATGAACTGAGAAGTGGGCCATCAGCAGATACCAAATCTGCCTTGATCTTGGGCTTCCCAGTCTCCAGAACAGTGAGAAATAAATTTCCATCGTTTACAAGGCACCAGCCTATGGCAGTCTGTACTAGCAGCTGGAGTGAACTAAGATAGTTGGCCTTTGGGAAAGTCTTCTAGCCCAGCTTTATCTACATAACTGCACTGAAAGGGAAAAGCCATGTCCACTCTTAGGTCCTTCCAGTAGGGAGATAATGGACAAATAAGATTTAAAATGGGCAGATTTATGATATCTCCATTAGTGGAGTTGGATAAAATGTGACAGCTACATTGGTTCTAAGAGTTACCTTGAATACAGGTCTCTAAGTATAACAAAATGTGACATTTTCCTAATGGCTTCAAAGCTAATACTAAGGTCGTCACTTAAGTACATTGCACTTTTAATTATATGCCTGATAGTAATGCAGAAGTTATTTGCATTTCGTTATACTGCAGGGAGAGCGTAGGCATAGATTAATGCCTGATGAATACCAGTTAAAATGATGAGGTTCTCAGGGTGAACTTACAAAGAGTGAGGGCGATTAGCCTCTGTGGTTAACGCAGCCTCTCCTTTTTGCGGCTGAGGCATTTCAATTTTCTCATTACAGACAGTGCATTCATCAACCAGAGTGGAAAAACACCAGACTGCAATACACTGAACAGCCCAGTGCATTGGCTTCTGAGCCGTTCAAGTTTCCGAAGCTCGTGACTAACCAGGGAAGCCTTAGCACTGTGGAAGCCCTGTCTACACTTGCTCATAGAAGGACCCCAGACGCTCTAGCCCACTTTATCCTACTAAAGCTGAAGCAGTGATGGAATCATGAGGCTTTGAGCTGCCTGACGTTGGGCACCAGGCCTTACAAGGTATTGGTATCCCAGTGCCTGGCAAAGAAATGCTTTTGAGCTGAACTGATCAGCATCTGTGAGGCTGGCTCAAATCAAGGCGATTGGGTGTCAGAGCAAAACCCAGATTCACATGAGCATCTGAATTGGGGATAGGGGAAACAGTTCTAACTACCAAATCTTTGTAGCTTGAAATCACCTTGGTGAGCTTACATTATTGCAGGGGATCCGTAAAGCTGGAAGATATTCCAAAGCAGCCTTTTATTTTATTTTACTTGTATCAGTCCACAGCCAAGACTCTGGGGCTGACAAAAGCAGCTTTTTAATGAAGGAATAGTAATCCCATGGCAAGTGGCTGCTACATATTGCAGGTGTATTTTTAATTAGGAAAATACCTTACTAGGTTTGTAAGAAAAACAAACAAATAATCTCACCCTGAATGCATTTTCTATTGTGAGAATGAGGTTAAGAAGAGTTGAAGTGTAAAAGGCATCAGGGGGTGATTAACCAAATTCAGGAAGCAAAAGTCATAAATAACTATATCTGGGGCACAGCAGGTATGACCACCTTCAAATAGATTATCTGAAGTATTGTTCTAACTTCATCACACTGACAAGAAAGACATGTTTTCCTTTGTCTCAAGTTATAAACCATGTCTCTTGAAAAATATGCATTGTTCTCTCTTCCTCACCCTCCTAATTATAGATCAAGTGCCCATGAAAAGTAAGTCTTCTAAACAGCACTTAAAATATGACTCAGTAACTACTTACACACCTGAAAAAAAGATACACGACAATTGTCTTCTATAAAGGAGATACATAGTTTAGTGTTAACATTAGTTCCTTTGAACGTGATTTTCTTCTTCCCTAACCGTCATCCCCACTCTTATTTCTCTGTAATGATACTGTCCCTCTGTACGGGGTGCTGCCAATTGTCCTACCCCATTGGTTTCTAATAATTGTTTATGCAAGCAGGTCAGGCAGAGGAGCCCAGGAGTTTGAGGTTGTAGAGAGTTACTCATGATCAGCCTGCACTCCAGCTTGGGCTACAGAGTGAACCCTGACTCTCAAAATAAATACATAAATATTAGCTCAGTATCATCCTCCATCATTACCACCCTCATTTTACAGCTAAATACATAGAGGCCCAGGGAAGCTGAATTACTTGCCCATAGCTTTTCAGCCATCTGGTGGATGACTGAGCCTAAGTCTGCTGACCAAGACAGGCCCCTCTCTGCTAGGGTTCCCACCTACTGTCTTTAGGTAATGCTCCAAAGTATACAGGTGTGAGAAGAAAGGATCATATGGTCCTTATACATTCTTCATGTTAGAGACTGTAGCTTCTAAGGAAAGTTACAAGAAATTCAATGAGGCAAACTCAAGTATTATTCTTCTTTGAAATTTTTCCTAGTGCAAATGTATATAGCCTTATATATTTGACAAAGAGTTACTGGGCACTGCTATGGGCTAGAAATAGAAATTATGAAGAGGGACTTTACCCAACAAATGCAATCAGTGTGACATGGTTTCTTGTGCCCTCAATGAATCCCCACCAATAAAAAAAAAAAAAAAGAAAATAAATTATGCTAGGCACTGGGGTACAGTTAAGAACAAAAATATGTAGAAGGCCCTGCTTTTGTGGAGTAATATTTTCTGAATCTGGACACAGCCCATCAATATGTACTTTCTCTGCCAGGTATGTGCACATAGATGAGCAGCGCATAAATCATAGGAAAAACTGGTGACTGTATTTCTTATAGTCACACTTTAATAAGTAAATATATATGCTTAAGCATATGTATTTAAAACACATGTGTGCTTTAAACATGTTATTGAGTATTTTGCTATTGGTGCTTAATATAGAGACTATTCTAGACCAGGTACAGTGGCTCATACCTGTAATCTGAGCCCTTTGGGAAGCAAAGGTGGGAAGATTGCTTGTGGCTAGGATTTCAAGATCAACCTGGGCAACAAAGCAAGATCCCGTCTCTACAAAAATTTAAAATGTTAGGTGGACATAGTGGCATGCATCTGCAGCCCCAGCTATTTGGGAGGATGAGGTAGGAGGATCGCTTGAGCCTAGGAGTTTGAGGTTAGAGTAAGCTATGATCCCATCATTACACTTCAACCTAAATGACAGAGCAACAAGCTATCTCTAAAATAAATAAATAAATAAATAAACAAAAGACTATTAAAAAATATGGGAGTTTACCCATTATCAGAATAATTTACTTGGGAGGGTTTATGATTCTTCCTACAGAACTGCTCAGCTCATGTATTAAGGGCTTGTTCTTTCAGGTACTATTGTCTTATATGCAAAAAAAATCAATTTTATTTATTTTTCTTAGTCACTTCTTCATTTTTGCTGAACTTAGCGTTTCCCAGCTTGAACACCCAAGTTTATTGAAATTGGCTTTGACTACTTTCCGAAATGAAATTCACTCCCCAAAGATGACAGTTTGCCAGTTAATGGGATATTCTGACTGATGTGTGCCAGTCTTTACTTGCAACTCTGAAAAAAGAAATTTAAAAAATTCATCATTGTGAGATTTTTGTGCTTAGCCTCCCAAAATGCCTATTTTGAAGGTGTCATTATTGATTTGTATATGAGGTTTGACAATTCAGTTTGTGAACTCACCGCCATGCACTTACGTTGGTGGCACTGTACAAACAACTCAGTAAGGTTTCATAACCGTGGTATATCAGTGTCTCACAGTTGTGTTCCTATCAACATGGGGTCTTGCTGAGTGGAATTTATTATTGGTGCATGCTTTTGTGTGCCATCACAAAAAGGTTGGAGCTTGAATTAGAGCAATGAACAAATGCTACATTTCTTATTAAACTTGGCAGCAGTAGGAATTAAATCAAGGACATGTTAGTTCAAGTTTGGGGGGATAATGCTGTGAAGAAAATGGCAGCATACAAATGGATTAAAAGTTTAATCACTGATGAAGAGAGGTCAGGGAGGCAAGTAATGAGCAGAACTGATGAAAACATTGCCAAAATTTGTCAAATTGTGTGTCAAAAATCTTTGGCTGACTGTGAGAAGCATAGCAGACTAAGTAAACATCAACAGAGAAACAGTTAAGAAAATTCCAACTGAAAATTTTGACATGAGAAAGGTGTGGCTCTTGCATCAGGACAATGCATTAGCTCACTGTCTGTGAGGAAATTTTTAGCCAGCAAACAAATAACTGTATTGGAATACTCTCCCTACTCACCTAATCTGGCCCCAGTGGCTTTCTTCTTTACTCAAAGGTAAAGGAAATATTGAAAAGAAGACATTTTGATGACATTAGGGTAATACTACAAGAGCTCTGATAATCATTCCAGGAAGAGGTGCAAAATGGCTTTGAAGGGAGGACTAGGTGCTGGTGTTGGTGCCCAGCTTCCCAAGGGGAGTACGTGAAGGTGACCATAGAGATATTCAGCAATGAGGTAAGTAGCACTTTTTCTAGGATGAGGTTGTGAATCGAATTGTCATACTTCTCATGTCAGCCCCATGTTTGTTAAAAAACCTGTCCCACTACTTCTTTATTTTGTCTCACAGATTATATAAATCTCTTCCCTTCCTCTTTGGAAGACTTTGAGATGGAGTCTCACTCTGTCACCCAGGGTAGAGTGCCATGGTGTTATAGCTCACAGCAACCTCAAATTCTTGGGCTTAGGCAATCCTTTTGCCTCAGCTTCCTGAGTAGCTGGGACTACAAGCGCCCACTATAATGCCTGACTAGTTTTTCAATTTTTAGTAGAGATAGGGTCTCACTCTTGCTCTTGTTCAGGTTGGTCTGAACTCCTGAGCTCAGGCAATCTGCCTCCCTCAGACTCTCGAAGTGCTGGGATTACAGTTGTGAGCCATTGTGCCTGGCTCTCTTCCATTTTACTTTTCAAATCATTTTCATAGCTAGTACCTCTTCGTATTCTCACAGAGGCAAAATATTAATGTTCCATTAACATCTCCAACACCTGAAATTTTCAGTGAGAAACTCAATAAGAAAAAAACATGAGAGAAAATTAATAGAGGAACTGTAAAAACACTATATTTTGAAGATTAAAAAGTAAAAATTTAGACAGAAATAACAAAATGGTAAATGTTAGACAAAAGGGCAGAAGAGGGAAGGAGGGAGGAAAACAGATTTTTTTTTTCATTTTCATCAAAGAATTGTAGCAAAACATGTCAACAGTTTGTGAATTTTCAATGCATATGTCAGCAAGTGCTTCAGCAGGTGGAGCGAAAGCAAAGCGAAGCTGCCTATCACAGAATAAACAGGACTGAGGAGGTGAAAAACCAGGGCAGCTCTTTTCCACCAAGGCACACACGTCTAGGGCACCTCATTCACTCATAAAGACAACATGTCCCTGTGATAAACTTCCCGTCTTTATATTTACACTTCCACATATGGCAGCTTCTCTATGAATGATAGAAAGAGCCAGGAAAAAGAGACGGTGGGACAGGATTTCATCTGAACAATCATTTGAGAAAGGCAGCAAAAATAACTGTTGCTTTATTGATTTACCCAAACGAATGGTTATGTTTCTTTTTTAAAGGGAAAAAAATGTGGAAAAATAGTTTCCCTTTGCTGTAGTAATTTTTCCATTTGCTCACTGGACGCAGGGTGATTCCAGGCCCTTCTATGTTCTACTGCGTCCCTGGAGTGTTTTCCGTATTCTCTCCTGTCCGCCCCCCACCCACCTATCTACCCATTTTTACCTTCTACATTTATTTTCACCCCACGCATCAAAATATTTACTATTGAACTATTTACTGCTCATTGCCATCAGTAATAACTAGTACAATTATTAAAATAACTGGCATCATTATCAGTAATAAACATTGCCATGAATTACTCATTGGTGGGAAGCAGGGGGGTGAATGGAAGGGGAATGTGGTGGATATGACAAGGCATACCAGATTCACCTGCCCATGTTCGATAAGCTTCCTTCAGAAGTTACCCTTCAGTCCAGAACAGCTGTGATAAATTAGCAAATAGTGTT
>CAUYRH010047809.1:0-13234 GCA_963574655.1 Perodicticus potto | reverse complement strand
TCAATCAGAGAAACTGCTGAAATCTTTGTTCCCTCCCCCATCTTACCCTCTGGGCAAATAGACTCCAATAAAAGCAAAGTGGAGCAAATATTTGGTGCCATTGCTGGAATCCCACTTATAGGCAATGGATGCCTGAGCTCCCACTTTTAACTCTACTCTGGGTCTCATGTAACTTTTTTTTACTATCATTTCTTTTTTTTCTTTTTTTTTTTTTTGCTGGGGCTGGGTTTGAACCTGCCACCTCCGGCATATGGGGCTAGTGCACAACTCCATTGAGCCACAGGCTCCACCTTCTTTACTATCATTTCTAACCCTATATTTCTTTAGTCAGTCACCACCAGCTTCCACTGGTCATAGCAGACCCTGACCCTGGGGAGGGACTGTAACATTTGGCACCCAATGACAGTGATGTGCTCTCTTTCTGTTTTTCAGATGTAGACATCTAATGCGATAAATTTCCCTTTTAGTACTGCTTTTGCAGCATCCCATAGGTTTTGGTGGTTTGTGTCTTCATTGTTATTTTCAAGGAAGTTAATTATTTCCTTTTTTATCTATACCTTAACCCAATTGTCATCCATCATAAGGTTGTTTAGTGTCCATGCCTCTGTGTGCAGATGAAAGTTTTGTTTTGTTTTTGTAGAGACAGAGTCTCACTCTATCGCCCTTGGTAGAGTGCTGTGGAGTCACAGCTCACAGCAACCTCCATCTCTTAGGCTTAAGCGATTCTCTTGCCTCAGCCTCCCAAGTAGCTGTGACCACAGGCACCCGCCACAGCGCCTGGCTAATTTTTGATGCAGTTAGGCCGGGGCCGAGTTTGAACCTGCAGCCCTCAGTATATGGGGCCGGTGCCCTACTCGCTGAGCCACAGGTGCTGAGTTGAGTTCCACGTTATTGCCTTGAGGTCTGAGAAGATACAAAGTATCATTTCAATCCTTTGACTTTTGTTGGATATTATCTGTATCCTAAGATATGATCTATTTTGGAGTATGATCCATGAAGAAGGACTGGTGAGAAGACTGTATATTCCTTAGCTTTGGGATGCTGTGCTCTGTATATGTCTATTACGCCCATTTGTTCTAGGGTTACATTTAAGTCCTTTGTATCTTTATTCAGTTTCTGTTTAGAGGATCTGCCCAGTTATGTCAGAGGTGTGTTAAACTCCTTGGCTATTATAGAAGCTCTGTTTGAGTTGAGATGACCCAGGTTTCAATATCCCTTTGAGAGAGAGTGTCAGAATACCTAGTGAAACTTGGAAAGTTTTCATTTAGGATATTTTCCAGTAAGACTATTATTTCTTCAGGTTTTTCTTCTTTCTGTCTGGGGTCCCTGTAATTTGTATGTTTGAATGTTTTGTCAAGTCCCATAATTCTCTAAGCAATTGTTCTGCTTTCTCTCCTTTTCTGCCTCTTAACTACCTTTTTTAGCTCATGAACTATATCCTCTAATTCTGGGATTCTTTCTTCTCCATGATTAATTTGTTATTGATATTTTCTACCACACATTTAAATTCCCTGATTGAGTCCTTCATTTCCTTAAGCTCCGCCATACTATGCTTTCTATATTCTTCATGTATTTCATTCATTTTTTTGATTCTGTTTTTCCATTTTCTCATCTTTTTTTAATTGAATTTGTCATCCATATTTTAAATCCCCTTTCTGTCAATTCCATTAATTCTTTTAGGTGGATTTCTCTGTAGTAGCTTCCTCATAGTCCCTTGTGGGACTAGTTCCATTTTGGCTTTTCACATTACCAGAATTTTTCTGTTCATTCTTCCTCATATATGTTTTCTTCTTCTTCACCTTCTTGCTGTACTTTTTCCTTCTTACTGCTTCCTTCACTTTAATTGCTTTATCTCAGAGCTCAAGTGTTGAAGTGGCCTCTTGATATAAGGCCAAAAGGAAGAGAAGTGTAAAGAGTGAGGAGGGAGAAACAAGAAGAAAAAAAAAAGAAGGAGGAATAAGAAGTAAAAGAAGAGGGATAAAAGAAAAAACTTGAAGAACAGGAGAGAAGGAGGATGGAAAAAGAGAATGACAGAAAAAACAGAAAACAGAAAAAAATGGTGTTGTTCAGCATGGTGCTGTGACCACAAACGAAACTCAAGGATTTGGGGGCACTGGACTGTGTGGGTTCCTCAAAATCAGAAGCTTCTGATGAGCCTGAGCAAAGTAAAATCCTCCACCTGACAAATACAGGAAGGGAAAGATAAGAGAAAAAAATAAACATAAGCAAGAAAAAATATATAGAAAAAAAGAAAAAGAAAAATTCAGCAGTGTGAACTTTCCAATATTGCCTTTCCAAAGGCCAAAGGCTAGAAACTCACTAGACAATGGTCTCTTGACCCCCTTGAGCCAGACCACTGCCATGGCCTCCCAGTCAGACCAATGCTATGACACTCCAGCACTCAGACAAAACAAGAAAAGTAAGAATCGATAAGGAAAGTTAAAAATAACAGTTATGTCAGATAGAGAAGTAAAGGAAAGAGGAAAAATGAAAGAAATGACAAAAGGGGATATCTTAGCTGTTGTGAGATAAATTTATGTGAGAATGATGAGAAAAGTAGAAAAGTCTCTACTGAGAGAGAGAAAAAGGAGAGAAGAAAAATAGACAAAGAACAAATGGGGATGAAATGCATAACAAAAATCTAGGAGCCCTTGCTTTTTTTTTAAGAACAAATCTTTATTTTTTATTTATTTATTTATTTATTTTTGAGACAGAGCCTCAAGCTGTCACCCTGGATAGAGTGCTGTGGCATCACAGCTCATAGCAACCTCCAATTCCTGGCTCAAGCGAGTCTCCTGCCCCCACCTCCCAAGTAGCTGGGACTACAGGCGCCCACCACACTGCCCGGCCATTTTTTGGTTGCAGCTGTCATTGTTGTTTGGCGGGCCTGGGCTGGATTCGAACCCACCAGCTCAGGTGTACGTGGCTGGTGCCTTAGCCCATTGAGCCACAGGCACCGAGCCAGGAGCCCTTGCTTTTTAATAAAGTAAAAAATTAATTATACAACAAATCAAACAAATTAGCAAAAATGATACAAAACAAATAAATTTGAATAACCAAACACAACAACCTCCTCAACAACAAAGAAAAGAAAACAAAGAAAAAGCCTAAAAATATATATATATATTGTGGATTGGAGGAACAATAATAGGAATATGTACATATATATATAGCAATTTATTGCTCAGACACCAGGTGGCAACGTGGATTTATGAGATAAAGAACACCAGAAATTACTCTTTAGTTTTCAAGGAAAATGGGTCCAGCCATCCTGATTTTGCTGCCCTTGGTGAATGCATGGTTGTTTCCTCAGCATTCACTCTCTATCAGGTTAGGATCTTAAAGCTCTGTACAATCCTCAGGAGGCCTGTCTCACACTGCTCTTGATAACAATTCCTATGGGGTATAGGAGCCTCTCAGCTCTCCCCCAGAGTGGAAGCCCCGGGTCAGCAGACCTGCCAGAGGCAGCCGTGCTTTAGGCCCCTGTGGACAGTCCTCTCCACTGGGCCTTCCCACACTGACAGGCCATGGTAAATTCACTCTACCTGGTATTCAAACCTGGTGTCTATACCCTGTTTGAGTTCACCCACTTGTCCAAGCTTTCCACTCAATGCTCATCTTCCCCTGAAATGCAAAAACTGCAGATTTGGCTCCCTCCTGTCCCCCTACCTCTGTGGGGGGGGGGCTGCCTGGTCCCTTCCTGCTCCTCTGCCCTTGTCTTTTGTGTCAGTCCTCCACAGCTCCGGACATCCCACTGTGTCCTGCTGTCCAGCACTGCCTTGTGCCACAAGCGTGATGACTCTAGGTAGGTTCCCCACTCCAGCTATGGTTGGCCCTTACTCTTTCCCCTGCCTGATTGGGAGAGGCCAGCAGGAACATTCTTCTAGTCCTCCATCTTGCTCTCCCTCCCTCTCTATTCATGTTTTTTTTTTGCCCACTTTAAATGGAATTGTTTGGGTTTTTTTTTTTTCGTATTGAGTTTTTTGACTGCATTATATATTCTTGATATGAGTCCCCTACCAGAAGAATTGTTGAAAGCATTTTCTTTCATTCACCAGGTTGTCTCTTCGCTCTGTTGAACTTTTTTCTTTAAAGAAGCTTTTTAGTTTAGTGAAGTCCCAATTTTCTGTTTTTCTTTTTGTTGTTTATGCTTTTAAAGCCTTAATTTATAGATTCATTCTGTCATAAATTCTTTGCCTAAACCAATATGCAGGAGAGTTTTCCATAGGTTGTTCTCAAGTATTTTTATGATTTCAAGCCTTACATCTGAGTCTTTAAAATTAATTTTGAGTTCATTTTTGTATATGGTAAGAGATAGGGGTCCAGTTTAATTTTTCTACATGTTGTTATCCAATTTCCCCAGCACCATTTATTGGAGAGGGTGTCCTTTCCCCAATGTAAGTTTTGTCAGCTTTGTAAATGTGTGTCTTCATTTCTGGGTTCTTTAATTGTCTAGCATTCTTCATTTTAGCTTTAAATATTTCCTTTAATAATATTATAAGAAATTTTGCTATATAGTAATTCTCTACTTTTGTTTGTCTAGGAATGCATTTATTACTTCTTTTTTAAAAGATAAATTTTCCAATTATGGGACTATATTGACAGATTTTCTTTTGGAACTTTAAATATGTCACCTCATTTACTTCTGGAATCCATGATTTTAAGGAGAAGTTGGTTACTAATCTTATTGAAGTTCCCTTGTATGTGAATAATTAATTTTCTCAGGTTACTTTCAATATTGTCTCTTTGCCATTGACTTTTGACAGTTTATAGTGTGTCTGAGTCTGAATCTCTTTGAATTTATCATATTTGGATTTCTTTGAACTTCTTAGATATGTAGATAAACATTTTAAAGGTAATTTGTGACATTTTCATCCATTATTACTTCAAATTGTCTTTTTACCCCAACCCTTTTCTCTTCTCTGATAATCTCATCATGAATATGTTTATATGCTTGATGAAGTCCCATATGTCTCCAAAACTATGATAATTTTTCGTTGTTCTGTTCCTCAGATTGTATAATATCAATTAACTTCTGTAAAATTTACTGAATCTTCCATCAGTTCAGATCTATTCCTTAGCGAGGAACTCCAATAGTGAGTTTTCTGCTGCCTTTATTGTAATTTTCGGTCTAAAATTTCTGTTTGGTTCTTTTTAAAAATAATTTCAGTCTCCATTAATATTCATATTTTCTACTTTATGAGGAATCATTATTATATTTTTGTGAGTATACAATAAAAAGACTTCTGAGAAGCAGGACAGGGTGCTGCATTGTTTTTAGGCTGCTGCTTGGCACGTGAAGCAATGTCTGCCCTTATAGGCTTCTCGGCTTTATGCTATAAATTTGGTGTAAAGTCTTGTGATTTTTAGCACCATGTCTCTTGCTGACCACTGTTCCAGGTTGCAGTCCATGGGAACATCAACATGTTTCTTTAATATTTTGAAGATAATTTCTTTTAGTTCTTTGAACATTTTTTAGTACTTAATTTAAAGTCTTTTTTTTTTTTTTTTTTTTTGAGACAGAGCCTAAAGCTGTTGTCCTGGGTAGAGTCTTGTGGCATCACAGCTCACAGCAACTTTCAACTCCTGGGTTCAAGCGATTCTCCTGCCTTAGCCTCCCAAGTACCTGGGACTACAGGCAGCCCCCACAGCACCCAGATATTTTTTTTTTTTGGTTCTAGTTTTCAGTTGTTCTTTGGCAGGCCCAGGCTCTTAATTTAAAGTGGCCCATTGAGTAGACTTACTTAAGGATAGTCATTATTGACTGCTTTTTTATTTCCTGTGTGAATATTATAATTTTTATTTTTCCTGTAATTATGTGTATCTTTCTTTTTTCCTATAGACTGAACATTTGAAATATGTTGATGTGGAAACCCTGGAAATCAGAGTGTTGTGTTTGCTGTTTAAGGACTTTGCCAAAATAATTATGTAAAGCCTGTATTATTTCTCACATATGCCTATTGAAGTCTTAGTTTGGTGACTAATTAGATAGTACTTGGACAGAATTTTCCTTGAATCCTTTAAATTAATAATTCTCTGATCTTTTGACCAAGGTTTCTGTGCATGAGTCTTATAGATTGAAGCAAATATGCCAACAGCTTACTATTCTGCTTCAGCCTTCATTTTTTACTTGAATAGTGTCTCAAGCTAGATCAGCCAGAGTTGAGATATTATAGCCTCCTGAGTCTTGGCTGTGTGCATATCACTGTATAAGGTATGGTGGTCTTCATCAAATATTTTAGGAGCCCAATATGGACACCACTATACATCACTATATACTTTTCCTTTTAGGTCTTTTGGTAAACTTACTCTTGCTGGCCTCAATTGGAATTGCCACTCCTAGGTAGCTGCAAAGTTAGAAAATACCCCTTGACATTTGCATTTTCTTTTTGAGATCGTCTTACTTTGTCGTCCTGGGTAGAGTGTTGTGGTGTCATAGCTCACAGCAACCTCAAAATCTTGGTTTAAGTGATTCTCTTGCCTCAGCCTCCCAAGTAGCTGGGACTTCAGGCACCCGCCACAACAGCCAGCTATGTTACAGATGAGATTTAGCTGTTGCTCATGCTGGTCTTGAACTCGTGAGCTCAGGCAATCCACCTGCCTTGGCCTCCCAGAGTGCTAGGATTACAGGCATGAGCCACTGCACCCAGCCCTTTGAAACTCTTTTTTTTTTTTTAATGATTTTATTGTAGAGAGTACTGTTCTCCCAAAAGTAAGTTTTGAATCATTTAAAATATAGCCAGATAGATCAAATAGTGAAAGTTTTCTGACTTTTGCACATTTTAGGGAGCTTCAATAACATTATGTTTCCTTCTTACCCCTACCCACACCCCAGTAGATGCTAAACTATTGTTTTCACAAGTATTGTTATAAACCTCTTGGTTTCAAGGTATTTCTGGTGAGAGGGGGAAGGGATTAAAGCAAGTTAAAACACCACAATTCTATTGTTCTTTTCAAGATTAAATCGTGTTCCTTGAATAAACACTCCAGAAAGACTTGTAAGCCCTTACTTAATTTCAGAATTCTGAAAAAGTTGATTTTCACATTATTTTCCAGTGATCTTGTCACTTCAATGGAGTAGCATATCCTTGGAAGATTTTAATCTGCCATTATGAAAGTGCATCTTCCATTAATATTTTTACTTTAAATTCTTATATTCTACTATGCAAAGTCTTTGATCAAAAAAAGAAAAATCTGTTTCTATGCTAAAATTATAGTATACAGCCCTAATATAAAGATTAAGAAACACCCATGACCCACCAAGAATAAATATCAATCTCAGAGTTAATGCTGCTAACATTTTCAAGTAAAACATTAATTCTAACAAAATGCTTTTAAAAGCTAAGAAACTCTTCTAGAAATAATACAATAGGTACTGTGATAATATATACCATTTGTTGAACATTTAAGATATAACAAACCTTATGTTGGCCTTGATTCCAAAATATTCAGCCATATTATTTCGGTCATACAGACATTGAATATTTATGGTCTTTTCTCTCATGGACTACACATTCTTATAAAGTTGTACAATAACTAAGTACAAGCAAGCAAGATAACTTGGAATGAAATAATACTTTTAAAAGAAACATAGCGATGCTAAGATAGTGAGTAGTTGGGAAGGTATGAATTTAGACAGTGTTGTCAGGGAATATCTCTTTCCATTTATACCAATTTAAGTGAGATGGGAAGGACAGCGTACAGACAGTCATGACACGTATATCAGGGACAGAATATTTCACACAACAAATCAGCAAGTAAAAATGCCTTGAGCCAAAACCAAGTTTGCTATGTTCCCAAAATAAGGTCTTTGTGGTTGGTATGTAATGAGGAAAAATAAGAATAGAAGTTAATGAAGTCAGAGAGATAGGTAATGACAAATCATGCAGAGCAATGATAAGAAGTTGGGTATTTTTATTTAAATGCATTGAGAAAACACAAGAAAAATGTAGGCATGGGAGTAAAATTGCTTGATCACATTTTGCATGAATACTTTGTAACTACTTTGTTTTCCTACAAAACTACTTTTAACTTTTATAGGAAAAGAGAGTGAAAAGGTTAATCAAGTCAAAAGCACTGCACTATCCACTCATCTAATTTCTCTATGTTTGTTATGGTAATGAAGAAATTAGAACAATAGGAGCAAAGTGAATACAAGAACACAGAGAATTTTTTAACATATTGAGTGGTGGAGAAAGAAAAAAATTAATGGTGACTTCTAAATTTCCACTTGAGTGGCTGGATGGATATTATTGGGAGTACTGGAAGTAGGATAAGAAGGAAAAGAATTAGTTTGGCAAGTGAAAATCAAGTTATCTATCTGCCATTGTTAAATATGATGTGGCTAAGAAGGACTAGCTACTTATCTTGGGTTTGGGGGAGAGGAGACTAGTACAAAAGAAAAATGCATAACCCTTGCCAATTAATTAATAATGATTTCAAAGTGAGGACAGCAAAGCATTAAACCAAGTGTAGGACATTTTTAAATGCAAAACCCTGTATGACTGCATGCCTAGGATGAAGCCACCCTTGCCTATTCAAGAGCTGAGAAGAGACTTCTTTCCACCAGGCCGTTATATGTACATGCATTAGTCTCTGCAAGACCTTTTACCAGCAAGATTACCCAGTTCCAAATAAGCTACTCACACAGTTTATACCATATCTGAAGAAGAAATTAAGGTTATCAACCTATAATGTTATTAAAGTTTAATTGTAAGAATGGAGAACATCTATGAGAAGGAGAATGGTGTTTTGATAAGAGTAGAAGAAAATTATCCAACATAACTGGAGGAAATAAAAATAATGTAAATAAAGATATTTAAAGGATGATAGATTTGAAAATATAAGGATGAAGGAGCTCATATACTAATCCATCTGTTTTCCAAGGAAAAATCAAAACTAACTTATTGGCTAAAATTGTATGTATGCTCAAGTGTATTTGTGTGAGTGGTATGTAGATGAATGAGGCAGATAAATCTTTTATGATTGAGAAGAATGTCTGAAATGGACATTTGCAGGGGAATGAAGCAGAAAATTTTGCAGGCATATGAAACAACATTAGGTGCCCTTTTGAGATTTAGGACAATTATTGTAAAACAAAACCAATCAGCATTTTTCACATTTTTTTCTAGGTAACGGCAGCTGCACTTTGCAGACCTCAAGTAGGTTAACTCAGGGAGTTTAAGAGAAGGAGAGCAGGGTAAAGCAATTGAAACTATATGCATGGAAGTGTTTATTGTGATGAGTCCTGGAAATGTAGTATGGTAAAAATAGATGTGCACTGAGAATAAGGTCTATGCAACGAAAATGCAGTAGAGTCAGTGGAGTAGAGATTATGGGAAGGATAAGAATATGAGGAGTGGTGGTTTCTATAAAAGAAGGAAGGAGAAATAATTTGTAAATGACATTGTAGAAAGGGACAACTATTACACCATCAAAAACCTCAATGGTAGATGGCGCACTCAAGAAGTCACACTGGAAAAGTTTGCAGGAACATATAGGAGTTAAAAACTGGGTCTAACTAGTGGATAACCAGAGCCTCATGGGTTTTGAAGACAATGACTGATTTGCATGGACAAAAGTCTTGGTTGACTGGTGATAAACTTCTCTTGGAGTACGAAGAGGTACAGCAATGTAATCACAGCCTTCCTTTACTGAATAGAACTGCTTAAACAGGTGAGAGAAAACGTATGACACACAGATCTCTACGGAGGGCTATAGCTAAATCTGTGATACCGCCTTAATATCCACACAGCTGTAGGAGGTAAACTTTTAATTTTTTGCCCCAAATTCTCAACCTTGAAATAGAGACAAGTGAATTTCCTAGTCATACTGATAATAAGTAACTGAGCCAGGATGCGACCACATAGCCCAAGACCTTTGATGTCAAATGAGGCTTTTAAGACTCTAAAAAAACAGTGTCTTATAAGACTTCTTGTTAAAATGCTGTATGTTTTTCTGGATCTGAAATAGTCTATGAATTTAAACCTCTAGTTCAAAGCAAAAAGTAGAAAACCACTTATACTTATAACTACTTTTGTTTTAGGACAGAATTGGGAGAAAGAGATAGAGTGAAAAGTTCCCACAGATTCCGGGGGGCTTGTCTGGGAGTAAAAGTGCTGTGGTGACTGAATGTGTTTTATATATTGTAGCATTTTAAGATCTTGGAAGTATTACAAGTAAATGATTTAACTACTTTCAGCTGTCCTGTAAGTTGTTCATACTCACTGATTTTGCTTTTCAGATGAACATAATAAAGTTCTCAATATAGCTCTTTCAATGGCAACAGCAGTGCTGACTCTTCAGTATGAGACAGCTCAGTCACACAGGATATCTCCACATCCAAGCACAGCAAAAATATAAAAAGGAATGAAAGTCCATACAGCGGCTGTCTGGTGTGTCTTTAGTATCATTTTTTGTTAGATGAAGGAGCCGAGTCTTTGAAAAGTTGGATACTTTTAATCAAATTTGTTGTTGTACCTGTATTTTCTGACCTCAGTAATTCTAGAAAAATGATTATTTCTCTATTTGACAATTTATTTTCATGGGCCTGATTTACAAGCTAATTCTGATGTTGTCAGATTTAAATCTCCCAACTGAAAAATTAATGTGTCAATACCAGGAACGGACCTCCACCAAATGAACTAAGGCATCCTTGTTTATTTGTAACAACATCTGTGTCTTTGTCTCATTTTGATCACTATATGATCTTCTTTTAGGGAAATGCAGGAGGTAAGGCAGTCAGTAGTGAAGAAGGACCTGAGTCAAGAGTTAGATCACCTGACACAGTTAGTAAATTTCTATTTGACCTCAGTGAAGTTGCCTCTCCTTTCTAGGATTTGATTTCAACATCAGTTAAATAACTTCATGTTATAGTTAGAAATAAGTTAAAGATTGACATAATTAGCCGATTTTGAGAAATGAATTATGTATGGAATTCTTTGAATGAATTCCTCTATAAAATTTAAAGTATTTTTAAGTATCCTGCATTAGATGATTTTGATTTTTATCCACATCCCTTAAAGAACCTAACAAACACAAATAGGTAGAATGCACTCTTCTGGACAGGCAAAAGAGAATGATCAAGTTCAGATTGTTAATGCCTAGATAAATATGATACTTGCAGCGAGGAGAGTTTAAACAGATTAGGCGGAGAAGATGGTGCATGTTTCCTGTAAGAGTTGAATGACTGTCTACTGACAATAGAAATCATGAGAAAAATTCCTATTCTGATTAAAGATGTTTTGCCACAGGAGATAGCAAAGAGTCTGATGGTGCATTGTTTATGTGTTTTTTAATAATGATGAGGGACCTTAATAATAAACATGACTTTAAAAAAAATTTCCATGATAGGTACATATTAAACATTTCAGATGTTACTTGTACAATGAATATGTGTACTGTTTATTATTACATGCCAATAGTTTATAATATTATATATAATATTAAATATACATATAATATATACAATATTATATGTAATATATATTTCAGTACCATATAAAATTAAACTTTATCTGATATAAATATTTTATAATAGAAAATACCAAAAGAATGGAACAGTGATACAAAAATCAATCTCTTCAAAATCATTTAAAATTGAAAGAGTACTATGAATTTTTAATATTTAAAATGTATTTTTAAATAAACCTTTAAAAAACAAGATTAATTGCTCTGTTTTATAATTTGATCTTTGTTTCATCAGAAATATTTCCCACATAGGAATATTTTGTGTTTATCTGATTATTGAATATGTCTAAAATCAGATTCAAATTAGACATTAGGGTACATGTTGTTCCATGTAAGATTATTTCTTTTTTTTTGTTTTGCAGTTTTTGGCCAGGGCCAGGTTTGAACCTGCCACCTCCCGTATATGGGGCTGGCGCCCCACTCCTTTGAGCCACAGGTGCTGCCCAGATTAGTCTTTTTAAAAATTAAACATATTTTGTCTATTCATCCTGATTTTAGTTTTGTCGTTAAAATTGATACTGATTCTGTTAATTCATACTTAGGTAGATTCTGACTTTATGGTAAAATGTGCCACAAAAACATCTACATTATTTTCTCTTTCATTTCTTCTATTGAGTTCTTCATAAAGCAGTATTGCATACAGTCAATATCCACATATTATAAAACTATATTATTTCATAGAATTAAAATAACAGGACATTTTAATTTTCTAGCTAATTAATAGTACTAAAGGAATCTTTTGTCAAAATTATACTCATAAGATGAATACAAAGTATAATATTTATATAAATTTATTTATAATTATTGAATTTATTTATGTAAATTAACTGTCTATAGTGTACAAATTATATTCATAATAAGGCAATAACCTCAATCAAGAACAACTGATAGATTCTGTTGCTTTCCTTCTTTCGTGAAATATTAATACCAATCTTAAATTTGATTTCTTATTTCATGTTCTATTTCTTATTTTAGTGTTTACTGCCCTGGCTTTTAACTAGTTGTCAATGAATTATTTCAATAAGGCAACATTTTGATTTTTGTTATTATTTCAATTCTCATAGGCAAAATTAAAATTTTTTTCTAATTTTCTCAATTTCTTGAGGGCTTTTGTTTGATTTGAAAAATTTTTGAAAAATGACAACAAAGAATTGTATACTGAAAGCATTAAAAAATTAAAAAGTGTATAGCACATTAAATCAGTGAGATTTATTAGTTATATATGATATTCAATTAGAATTTTTATTTTTGTTTTTAAATTAAGGATTTAGTTTTGGGACTGCTAATATTTTTGTTTCTGTTTCTGTTGAATCAAAAGTATCATGTAATAATGAGAATAACAAATTGTTTCAAATAATTTCAATGCAATTTTGAAGCAATATTTTTGAAGGACTCATTATATGCCAAATACCTTAACCTCTACCTCTTGGTTAGTATGCAAATATATGTCTACTTAACCTATTCCCATTAAAAAATGCTATTATGGGCTGCATGTTTGTATCTCCCAAAAATCACATTCTGAAACCCTAACTCCAATAAGATGGTACCAGGAGAAGATGGGGCTTTTGAGAGAGAATCATAGTTAGATTACATCATGAAGCTGAGTCCCTCATGATGGGATTGATGCCCTTAAAAAACGAGAGGGAATACAGGTGAAACTTACTAAATGCAGAATATAAATGTCTTAACACAATAACTAAGTAAACACCATGAAGGCTATGTTAAACAGTTTGATGAAAATATTTCAGATTGTATATGAAACCAG
>CAUYRH010047807.1:0-10002 GCA_963574655.1 Perodicticus potto | reverse complement strand
CCCAGCTACTTGGGAGGCAGAGGCAGGAGACTCGCTTGAGCCCAGGAATTGGAGGTTGCTGTAGCTGTGATGCCACAGCACTCTATCCAGGGTGACAGCTTGAGGCTCTGTCTCAAAAAAACAAAACAAAACAAAACAAAAATAACATCATTAGAGCAGAGACAGGGAAGAAGGGAGTGGGGTGAGGGGTCACGGTACGTGACACACCTTTTGGGGGTGAGACACAATTATAAGAGGGACTTTACCTAACAAATGCAATCAGAGTAACATGGTTCTTTGTACCCTCAATTAATCCCCAACAATAAAAAAAAAATCATTTGGTGTGTGCCACACCTTTTGGGGGCAAGACACAATTGTAAGAGGGTCTTGACCTAACAAATGCAATCAGTGTAACTAGGTTTCTTGTACCCTCAATGAATCCCTAACAATAAATTAAAAAAAAAAATCACTTCAGGAGTGCAAAGATTGTTAACAGAGAATCTATAAACATAATTCATTACGTTAGCATAGCAAAGAAGAAAAATCATCTGATTTTCTTCCACAGATTAAAATGCTTTTTTTTTTGAGATAGAGCCTCAAGCTGTCACCCTGGGTAGAGTGCCATGGCATCACAACTCACAGCAACCTCCAATTCCTGGGCTCAAGCGATTCTTCTGCCTCCACCTCCCAAGTAGCTGGGACTACAGGCACCTGCCACAATGCCCGGCTATTTTTTGGTTGCAGCTATCATTGTTGTTTGGTGGGCTCTGGCTGAATTCAAACCCACCAGCTCAGGTGTATGTGGCTGGCGTCCTAGCCGCTTGAGCCACAGGCGCTGAGCCTAAATCATTTTTTTTGATGGAGACACATAGCCATGCCACCCATGTGGGCAAGTAGGGCTCCAACGTGCTGGACAGGTTAGTAAGACAGGGAAAGCAATCCTCAGAGCTGTCTGTTTGAGGGCTGCTCCTAGAGGCATTACCTCCCCAGCATTTCTGTGCTGAGCACTCCAGTGGCCCAAGACTGAAGGTGGTGAGGGATCTAAAAGCACTGAGAGTAGCAAGCCATCTCATCAGCCTGTGCAGCAATGGTGAGTGCTGAGAAGATCCAGAGGGCTAATGCTGATGGAGAATGTTATGGCTGCAGGTCTCAGGGAGAGCTGGCAGAAGGCGGCGTTCTCCAAAAAGGTGGTACAGCTTCAGGGCAGAACCAACACTTGTCAAACATTGGAATCGTGATGTTTGGGCTGGCTCCAGGAGCTTCCCTGGTCTCACTGGCCCCAAGGAAAAGCAGGAAAATGGGCTCACCAGCGAAACACCTGGACATGCCATTTTTATAGCTGCCAAGCTCCAAGGTAGGAGGAGGAAGGGCCAAACCCACTCACACACTCACACAAAACCCTTGTCAGAAGGAGCTTTGGTGTGAACCGAAGAGACTTCCTGCCAGCCTGGAATTCTACCCTAGTTCCTCCACCTAGAGCAAACCCAACAAGTACCTGGTCCAGGAAGAAGTCACTTCATCTAAAGGAGAGTTATAATAAAAAAGAAATAGCTCCAGGCTCAGCGCCTGTGGTTCAACGGGCTAAGGCGCCAGCCACATACACCTGAGCTGGCGGATTTGAATCCAGACCGGGCCCGCAAACAACAATGACGGCTGCAATCAAAAAATGGCTGGGCGTTGTGGTGGGTGCCTATAGTCCCAGCTACTTGGGAGGCGGAGGCAAGAGACTCACTTGCGCCCAGTAATTGGAGGTTGCTGTGAGCTGTGATGCCACGACCCTCTATCCAGGGTGACAGTGTGAAGCTCTGTCTCAAAAAAAAAAAAAATAGAAATAGCTCCAGATCTATATAAATATATTTCCCTCCCCCCAAAAAAAATGCAGGAGAGGGAGGCAGGGAGCAGGAAATACAAATGCCAGATGAAAGACACTCACGAAAAAAAAAAAATTTAACGTGAAACAGATGATAATCACAAACAACAAAGAACTCAAAGGGCTTAATGAATTTTTTTTTTTTCTTTTGAGATAGAGTCACACTATGTTGCCCTGGGTAAAGTGCTGTGGTGTCACAGCTCACAGCAACCTCCAGCTCCTTGGCTTAGGCGATTTTCTTGCCTCAGCTTCCCAAGTAGCTGGCACTACAGGCACCCACCACAATGCCCGGCTATTTTTTTGTTGCAGTTTGGCTGGGACCGTGTTCGAACCCACCACCCTTGGTAGAAGGGGCCAGTGCCCTACCCACTGAGCCACAAGCACCACCCAGTGAATTTTATTTTGTTTCATTTTTATTTATTTATTTATTTTTTTGAGACAGAGTCTCAATTTATCGCCCTTGGTAGAGTGCCATGGGATCATAGCTCACAGCAACTTCCAACTCTTGGGCTTAGGCGATTCTCTTGCCTCAGCCTCCCAAGTAGCTGGGACTACAGACACCTGCCAGAACGCCCAGCTATTTTTTGTTGCAGTTTGGCCAGGGCTGGGTTTGAACCCACCACCCTTGGTATATGGGGCCAGCGCCCTACCCACTGAGCCACAGGTGCCACCCAAGGCTTAATGAATTTTAAAACAAGAGATCAAAGCAAAGATGCTGAGACAGCCAGAGAAGACACTGGCAGGTCTCAGGAAAGAAGTGATTAAAAAAATAACCCACCTCAGAAGTGAAGGTCATTTCAGAAACATCAAAAAGCTAGCCAGCCTTGCTGAAAACAGGATAGGATTGCAAAAAGCAAGTGAAGGAGTTGGAAATGAATGATTAAAAAGGAGGCAAAAAAATAAAGTATACAGTATAGAGGGGGAGAAAATGAGAAGTAGTGTATGTGGATTTCTTCCATTTTTATAGCTGTAAATCTTAAGACACCTTTCAAAACTAACCAAGAAACAGATGTACAAGCATATTTAAAGATATAAAAGAAACTAATGATAATAATTAATTAATATGGTATGAAAAGGAGCAGAAACATAACAAATTTTGTATCATACATGTATATACAGTGTATGTGTGTCTGTTTGTGTCCTACTAAAATGAATGTATACATTTCAAAGGAGTAAAACAGGCTCAATGCTGTGCAATAAGGAACACAGAGATACTGGTAGGGCACCACAGTAAACCAGGTTCACTGAAAACTCCCTGGGAACCAGGATATTTGCAACAGATTAGAAATCAGAGAAAGAAGAAAAGGGCAAAAGGTGTATGAGGTATCTAGGATGCTAAATTTACATGAGTTTATCAGAATCAAGAACAACTGGGTTAACTGCAACCATAGTCTAGTTAAAGTTTCCCTGATCAGTTATTTCTAGCTCATCAAAACATCACAATATAAAACAGATTTTTCCAGGAGTGGTGGCTCATGCATGTTAATCCCAGCACTTGGGAGGTTGAGGCAGGTGGATTCCCTGAGCTCACAAGTTCGAGGCCAACCTGAGCAAGAGTGATACCCCATCCCTAAAAATAGCTGGGCATTGTGGTGGGTACCTGTAGTCCCAGCTGCTTTGGGAGGCTGAGGCAAGAGAATTGCTTGAGCCCAAGAATTTGAGGTTACTATGAGCTACGACTCCATGGCACTCTACCTACAGTAACCAAGTGAGACTCTTGTCTCAAAAAAAAAAAGAGATCTTGGGCGGCACCTATGGCTCAAAGGAGTAGGTCTTCGGCCCCAGCCCCGGCCAAAAACTGCAAAAAAAAACAGATCTCAGCTGGAAATAGCTACTTAGAGGTTCAAGGCCAACCTGGATGATACAGTGAGACTCTGTCTGAAAGAAAAGAATAAAAAAAAGAAGAAAATAAAAAAACATTATTTAACAAAATAGGTTATCAGAAGGAAGTTAATAATGTCAGTAGAGAAACCAGAGCAAGCCTCCTAGTCCTGATAGTAAAAAAAGAAAAAAAAAAAAAAAAAAGGAAATGGAATGTCCTAAAGGCTTTTTATCCAAACCATATAATTAGCTAAATCTGTTTTCCCTACACCATGATCCCAGCTGGCACCCTGGAATGTGTATGTATGTGGAGCAAGTAACTGAAATCATATGCTTAATCTGTTGAAAATCTGAACTTTTGGGCTCGGCGCTTGTAGCTCAGCAGCTAAGGTGCCAGCCACATACACCAGAGCTGGCGAGTTCAAACCCAGGCCGGGCCTGCCAAACAACAATGACAACTACAACCAAAATATAGCCGGGCGTTGTGGTGGGTGCCTTGTAGTCCTAGCTACTTGGGAGGTTGAGGCAAGAGAATAGCTTAAGCCTAAGAGTTTGAGGTTGCTGTGAGCTGTGAAGCCAAGGGCGTCTATCGAGGGCGACATAGTGGGACTCTGTCTCAAAGAAAAAAGAAAAAAAAATCTGAACTTTTTGTACAATGGTAACTTACCTTAAAAATTTATATTTAAGGCCAGGTGCAGGGACTCACCCTATAATCCTAGTACTCTGGGAGGCTGAAGTGGGAGGATTCCTTAAGCTCATGAGTTCTTTTTTTTTTTTTGCAGTTTTTGGCTGGGGCTGGGTTTGAACCTGCCATCTCTGGCGTATGGTGCCAGCACCCTATTCCTTTGAGCCACAGGCACTGCCCCAAGCTCATGAGTTCTAGACCAGCCTGAGCAAGAGTGAGACCCTGTCTATACCAAAAAATAAGAAAAAATAGCCAGAGGCCAGACATGCTGGCTCACATCTATAATCCTAACAGTCTGGGAGGCCGAGGCGGATAGATCATCGGAGCTCAGGAGTTTGAGACCAGCCTGAACAAGAGTGAGACCCTGTCTCTAAAAACAAGCTGGGTGTTGTGGTGGGCACCTGTAGTCTCACCTACTTGGGAGGCTGAGGCAAGAGGATCCCTTGAGGCTTGGAGTTTGAGGTTGCTGCGAGCTATGACACCACAGCACTTAACTGAGGACAACAAAGTGAGATTCTACCTAAAAAAAAAAAAAAAAAGAAAAAAGAAACTAGCTGGGCATTATGGCAGGTGCCAGTAGTCCCTGCTACTTGGGAAACTGAGGCATGAGAATAGCTTGAGTCCAGGAGAATGAGGTTGCTGTGAACTATGATGATGCCACAGCACTCTATCCAGAGTTCTGGGTAGAGAGAATGAGACTCTGACAGCAAAAAAGAAAACAAACAGAAAAAAATTCTATTTAAAATTTCACATTGAAGCCAGGTGCAGTGGCTCATGCCTGTAATACTAGCACTCTGGGAGGCCAAGGCAGGTGGATTGCCTGAGCTTACAGGTTCAAGACCAGCCTGAGCAAGAGGGAGACCCCCATCTTTTTTTTTTTTTTTTTTGAGACAGTTCCACTATGTTGCCCTCAGGATAGTGCCATGGTGTTACAGCTCACTGCAACCTCAAACTCTTGGGCTTAAGAGATTCTCTTGCCTCAGCCTCCCAAGTAGCTGGGTTTACAGGCACCCACCACAACACCCGACTATTTTTTTTTTTGTAGAGACAGAGTCTCACCTTATTGCCCTTGGTAGAGTGCCGTGGAGTCACACAGCTCACAGCAACCTCCAACTCCTGGGCTTAGGCGATTCTCCTGCCTCAGTCTCCAGAGCAGCTGGGATCACAGGCGCCCACCACAACGCCCGGCTATTTTTTTGTTGCAGTTCGGCCGGGGCTGGGTTTGAACCCGCCACCCTCGGTATATGGGGTTGGCGCCTTACTGACTTAGCCACAGGCACCACCTGCACCCGACTATCTTTTTTGTTGCAGTTGTCATTGTTTAGCAGGCCCAGGCTGGGTTTGAACCTGCCAGCCACGGTGTATGTGGCTGGCACCCTAACCACTGAGCTACGGACACTGAGCCACGCGATCCCATCTTTAAAAATAGCCAGGTATTGTGGCAGGTACCTGTAGTCCCAGCTACTCGGGAGGCTGAGGAAGACGATATCTTCAGCCCAAGATTTTGAGATTGCTATGAGCTCTGACACCACAGCACTTTACCCCGGGGGACAAAATGAGACTGTCTCTAAATAAATAAGTAGATAAATAAAATAAAATAAAATTTCACATTGAACAATGATGCAAGATAACAAATAGCAGGCATGTGGAGAAACTGCATTGCTGATAGGAATGTAAAATAATGGCACCAAGGTGGAAAACAGTATGGTGGTTCCTCAAAAAATTAAATATAGATTTACTGTATGATCCAGCAATTCCACTTCTGGGTATATATGTAAAAGAACTGCAAATGGAGACTCAATATTCATAGTTATCTGTACACCAATATTCATAGCAACATTACCTGTAATAGCCAAAAGATTGAAACAACTGTATATGTGTGTGTGTGTGTGTGTGTGTGTGTGTGTGTGAGATTGGCCTTCATAGTTATATATATGTGAATATATATGAAGCCCATAAAACTTGTGGGGTTGGACAGGAGTTGAAAATGTTGGTGTGAATGCATGGATTTCTATATTTATACATATATATTAGCCTTAAAAAGAAATAAAATTTTGATCCATGACACAGCATGGATAAACCTTAAAGACATCATGCTGACTGAAAGAAGTCAGATGCAAAAGGACAAATATTATGTGATTCTACTTATATGAGAGGCCTATAATAGTCAAATTCAAAGACAAAGAAAGTAGGGTGGTGCCTGTGGCTCAAGGAGTATGGCGCCAGCCCCATATACCATAGGTGGTGGGTTCAAACCTGGCCCTAACCAAAACTGCAAAAAAAAAAAAAAAAAAAAAACACAAAGAAAGTGGAACTGTAGTTATTAGGGGCCATGGGAGGAAGGAAATAGAGAATTAATGGCTTAATGAGCAGCATTTCAGCTTGGATCTGAAAAAGATCTAGAAATGGAGAGTGGTCAGTGTGAATGTATCATATACTTAATGCCACAGAATAGTACACTGAAAAATGGTTAAAATGGTAAATTTTCTCACAATTACTTTAAAAGTTAAAAGAAATGCTCCTCTTTCCCCTTCCTTCCTGAAAAATCCCTCTTTGTAGCCATTGGGTGGGGCCAGGCATGGCAAGGGCTACATGCAGCAAGGTGGGCGGCTGCAGTGTGCTAGCGTGTAGTATTAGAGCCCTGAGCAGGGTGAGTAGGATGGGGCAGGTGGGTGCAGAACCTATATTTAGGAGGATTGATTACAGAAGGTAATAGGAGCCAGTTCTCTCTCTGAGAAGGGAGTTAAGTGTCAGGAATAAGAGAAAACTAGAATAAAACTTGTGGGGTTGGACAGGAGTTGAAAATGTGTGAATGCATGGATTTCAATATATATAGTTAGATATAATAATCATATAATAATAATATGTACATACATACATACATACCCTCATCCTTGGCAGGAGAGGGCCTAGGAACAGCAATTATGCCATCAGCAATGAACACACCCAGTGCCCAGATCTTTGTTCCTAAGAACCATCAATCTCCATGTGGTTCTCTAAGAACACAGGTTTCTTGGAGAAACAGCTGATTCTAGAGCTGAGACAAGATGAGCCTTGGATATATTGTGCTGGAAAGTAACAAGGTATATTTTATTTATTTAATTTTTTTTTGCAGTTTTTTTTTTTTGGCCGGGGCTAGGTTTGAACCCACCACCTTTGGCATATGGGGCCGGTGCCCTACCTCTTTGAGCCACAGGCGTCCCCCAACAAGGTATTTTTTAAATGACATGGTGTGTTAAAAGGACACAGAACTCAACATAAAGTGGCTTCTCAGCTGGGCACGGCAGCTCACACCTATAATCCTAGTACTATGTGAGGTCAAGGTAAGAGGATCCCTTGCGCTCAGGAGTTCAAGACCACCCTGAGCAACAGCAAGACCCCTTTGGCTGAGCATTGAGGTGGGTGCCTGTGACCCCAGCTACTCGGGAGGCTGAGGCAAGAGGATTGCTTAAACCTGGGAGTTTAAGGTTGCTGTGAGCTAGGCTTACACCTCTGCACTCTAGCCTGGGAAACAGTGATATTGTCTCAAAAACAAAACAACATAAAGGGGTCCCCACTGTTTAAATCCAGAATAATGTGTGCATCAGAATAACGAAGGTGGGGGCAGTGGTTCACACCTGTAGTCCCAGCACTTTGGGAAACCAAGGCGGGATTATCGCTTGAGGCCAGTGGTTCAAGACTAGCCTGGGCAACATAGTGAACCTATCTCTACAAAAAATAAAAAATTAGCTGTGTGTGGTGGCATGTGCCTGTAGTCTCAGGTACTTTAGGAGGTTGAGGCAGGATGATCTATTGAGCCCAGGAGTTTAAGGCTGCACTGAGCTATGATCATACCTCCACACTCCAGCTTAGGTGACAGAGCAAGACCTTATCTCAAAAAGAAAAGAATACCTAGCATTCTGGGAGGCCAAGGAGGGTGGGTCTCTTGAGCTCAGGAGTTCAAGACCAGCCTGAGCAAGAGTGAGACCCCACCTCTAAAAATAGCCGGGTGCCATGGTAGGTGCCTGTGGTCCCAGCTACTAGGGAGACTGAGGAAAGAGGATTGCTTGAGCCAAGAGTTTGAGGTTGCTATGAGCTATGATGCCATGACACTCTACCAAGGGCGACAAAGTAAGACTCTGTCTCAAAAAAAAAAAAAAAGAAGAAGAATTCCAGTGCTTGTCAAGAGAGAGAAAACCCCATTGTCTAAAAACTTTAGACCAGTAGGGTTCTCAATCTGTGAGTAGTGACCCACAGGAACTGTATTAAAGGGCCACAGCATTAGGAAGGTTGAGAACCACTGCTTTAGACAATACAAACAGCAACTAACTTGGGACTCTAAAAACTAAACAATGGCAAGTGGTCTAGAGGGAAAGGGGTAGTAAAAACTTGAACAACCCCAATGGAGGTGAGGTTTCCTAGTTTAACAAAGTCACAGAATACAAGTCACTATTCAAACATCAGCTGTATTTTTATACATTTGCAGTTAACAATGAGAAATGAAAAATTAACAATACCATTTATAGTAGCACTAAAAACATAAAATATTTAGGTATAAAATAACAAAATATGTACAAATTCTGTGTGCTGAAAACTGTGAAACACTGATGTAAAAAGTTAAAGAAAAAAAAATAAAGAACATCATGGCTGGGCATGGTGACTCACACCTATAATCCAAGCACTTTGGGAGTCCAAAGTGGGAGGATCACTTGAGGCCAGGAGTTCCAGACCAGCATGGGCAACATATAAGATCCTATCTCGGACGGTGCCTGTGGCTCAAGGAATAGGGTGCCAGCCCATATACCAAGGGTGGCAGGTTCAAACCCGGCCCCGACCAAAAAAAAAAAACTGCAAAAAGATCCTATCTCTATCCCCAAAAATAAAAAATAAAAATAATTTTCCAGGTGTAGTGGTGTCGCCTATAGAACCAGGTCCCTGAGAGGCTGAGGCAGGAGGAACACTTGAACCCAGAGTCTGAGGTTGCTGTGAGCCAGGCTGATGCCATGGCACTCTAATCTGGGCATCAGAGTGTGACTCTGTCTCAAAAAAATAAAAATAAAAAAGATGACTAGAAGTCAAAAGATTTCTGTCCTCATGAAATCACTTACCAGCCCTTTGACTGTGAACCAATCCATTACCTTTCTGCATTCTGACTCCTGCAAAATTGAAGAGAATAAAATATAAATATACATATTTTAAGCTCAATCTAGGACCTGTGGGTAGGTTCAAAGATATATGTAAATTACCTGAAATTGTATCATCCCTTTTCTAAGAAGTATTATAATTTTTTTCCAGAGTTTGGAGGCTTGCTGACATATAAAGGGTTTAGAATAACTGAATTGGATTTTTTGATTCAATTTCTAAGGCTTCTTCCATTCTAATATCCCATGATTCTAACAGATCCCTCCTTCTATCTCTAATATTCCATGATTCCAGTAGGGATGGAAGAAACAGATTAGAGACCTGACTTCCTATGATTCCAAGACTACAAGAGTTCATTCTTTTTCCCACGAGAACAAGAACTAAATTTTTTTTTTTTTTTTTTTTGAGACAGAGCCTCAAGCTGTCACCCTGGATAGAGTGCTGTGGCATCACAGCTCACAGCAACCTCCAATTCCTGGGCTCAAGCGAGTCTCCTGCCTCTGCCTCCCAAGTAGCTGGGACCACA
>CAUYRH010047805.1:0-27734 GCA_963574655.1 Perodicticus potto | reverse complement strand
AGAGCTTAAATCCTCCTCAGCCTGTTTAGAAGGCACTTTAACTTGCTAACTTGGGCTAAGCAGAAGCTTTCCCAGGAAAGCGCTTGTCACTGGGATCACTCCTTAAGTGGCTCTCCACTTACCCAGTGTGCCAAAACCGGTCTCACTAAATGCCCCTGAGGGCTTAGGCAAGGCATCTCAGTCTCCACCTTTAGGCTGCTCAGTCACTAGATACTCTCTCCCACCCGATGCTTGTTCTGTGACCCTGAGGGTGGAGCTTGCTGGGGCAGTTCTCCTATGATGGCTCCACACAGCCCACCACCAGACACTGGTAGCTCCGTCTGGCTCGGTGGCTCAGTCTGGAGCCCCAGACAACACTCAAAGACTCCCACACTCTTCCCCCAGTTCTCCCAAGGCAGTTCAACTGAGTGCCAAGTCCAAAAGAAACCCGAACAGCTCACAGGTAAGGCCTTTCCAGTTTGCAATGTCTCTGCTGCTGTAGCCACAGCTGCCGGCAGGATTAGACGAACGAACACACGCAAACACTTGCCAGATCTCCACTGCTTTTGCCTTCCTTGGGGGTTCAGAAGTCTCATGCTATCTCCCTGTGTCCCCAAAGGGATGTTTCTGGGCTCGCCAGCCAGAGATGCCTGAATTCTTCTCTCCCCAGTCTCACTGTGCCCAGTTGCAAGGAAGCTGTTACTCGGCCGCCATCTTGGCTCTACCCCCGGAGGAGGGGGGGAACATTTTTAATTAAAGATTTAATTACTTTGCTAGTTATAGAACTATTGAATTTTTTTGTTTCTTTTATCAATTTTGTTGTGATATCTTAGAAGTTTATCCATTTTGGTTAACATTCTGAATTTCTTACCACAAATCTTATGTTTCTTCTAAATTTATTATTGATAGATTCTGTAGTGATGCCCCTTTTTCCATTCTTAACATTATTATTTTTGTGTACCCCATTTACTCTTCATTCATCTTGTGAAGATAGTATCAGTTTTATAGTCATCTTTCCAAAGATCCAGTTTTTAGCTTTGTAGGTTATCTCTAATTTTTGTTTATTTTCTGTTTGTTTAATTTCTGCTGTTAATCTTCACCTCTATTTTTTCATTTTGCATTTATCTTACTGTCACTTTTAAACAGTTTTGAAGTGAATGTTTAGCTCCTTAATTTTCAGCTTCCTTTCTTTCCTATTATATACATTTAAGGTTATACATTTTTCTATACATCTCAATAACACTTTTTGCAGAGTCTGACCAATTTTGGTATGTACTACAACATGCAAATCTTTTTTTCAGCTATTATATTTTTCAGTACACAAAATAAAGATCAGAAATGAGGCTACAGCGAAATAAATAGCACATTTTAGAACATGTTCAAGTCCTATTAAGGTCCTCTGTTTATTGGCAGAGATTATTTTTAGCCTGATAGAGAACATTATTGGCCAAGACAGTGTCACACTAGCTGTCATTGGCTGCAAATAAAGGTACACGTTCAGGACAAGGGAAATGAAAACACATGCTGTACAGAATATTTCTTTTGGGTAAAAGAAAGGTTTCAGAAACATAGTTATATGACAAATCAGTACTTCATGGGAGTTGCATTTAATGCCATAATCATTTTTATCATTGTATGTTGTAGTTCTTAGTACTTTTTTTGCTATTTACATGCCTGATGTTAGGAAATAGATATTAAGCAATGGATAATTCCATTCTAATTTTAATGGTAGTTGAGAAATGCCTGGGTCATTGCCTACCTGTAGTGCCATAGTGTAAGAGCCTCAGTAGACAAGTTTATGTATATTTATGTGTCAGATAATGATAATTTTTCATTATACTATAAAATCCTTTATCTAATGTTACAAATGTCTATAAAAACTATTTTTATCTAGAAGATACATTCACATAGTAATTTGAAGAGTTAAACAAAAATACATGATTATAGTTTTACAAATTTTGGGGGGCATTTGGAATTGGAAAAGAATGTAAATAGCTAATATATATATGTTTTTACATTTTAAAGGATCCATTAAGACACTGTGTTCAGAGTTATACATAGTATAATATACATATAATAAAATATTAAGAGAATGGAAGAGCATAAAGGAAACAGAAACAAAAATTACCTTATATACAGTCAACCCATTTTAAAAAGTGATCTCTAACATATTAAACATCATTATTTGTGCGCTTACATAAAGGGCTGGGTTACTAATGGGTTTTGAACTGGCCGGAAAGGATGAAGAAATTAACTTTAGAATCCACCACCTTGCAAACAGCAACTTCCTCAGAGTGAACAATGATTGATACTCAGTAATAAAGTTTTATTTGATGGATTTTACAGAAAAGCTAACTGCAGTCAATATTTGATCATCCCACAGAACGGAGTGGAGGGATGGATAAAGAGAAGCAATCGATAATCGACAAGTCTATTGTAAAATGAAGGGTAGTGTGGGGTGGGACGAAAGAGTAGCAGGTCCCCCAGATGGCTAGAAGGTGAACAGGTGAGCAAAGCCATTTGGTAGTGGGGAGTCCACACCGTGGTCTTTATTTGCTGGGTCAGACTTTATTTGCTGGGTCAGATTTTCAGAGCTTCTAAGGCAGGTCAGGCCTTTAAGGGTGTGGAGCCAGTCCTATCACTGAGAAGCTGAGATGTAGATAAATAAATCCCTTTCCTGATCATCTCTCTCCACTCTGTCTCACTCTCTGTCTCTGCCTCTCCTTTTTGTTTTCGTTTTTTTTTTTTAAATCTAATATTGATGAAGCAAGCATATTTTGTGACATTGTAGTTGTTAGGTCCACGTTATCAAGGAACTTTGAATCTGGTAGAAGAACCCTTAGGAGATCTATTGCTCACACAGTTCTAAAGAGAAATTTCTTAAACCATTTTTTGTCTGTCACCTTTTGTTGTCTCATATTCCCTTGAGGTAAGAATTTACATCAGTAAAGACTGAAGATTTAATCTTACTGACAGCACTGAGGACATTCAAGGGCAATATCACCCATGTCCTAGGAAGTTTAGTAGTAAGACTGATGGCATGTATTAAGGATATTCAGATTGCAACTCCTTCTAAATGAAAATTTATTATTTCATTATTCCTAAGACTTTATTTATTACAATCCTAGGGATTTGAGATAATTGAAGACAACAATAATAATCCCTTTCTGTGTTATAGTATACAGTCATTCATTTTGAAGGATTCCCACGTGTGTCGCAGACTGCATGTCACGTTCAGGAATGGGGAAGGCAGCCTGTGTATAGAAATACACGGATGCCCTTGAAGTCCGAAGGGGACCTCATGATTGCAAAATATTATTATTCCCATAGAATGTTTAACATGTTGTAAACCTTCCCCACCTCCCAGTAGCCATGGCAATTTGATAATGAGAGGGAGGATAATAATAATGATGATGAAAATAATAATAACAACAATAGATAAATATCTACATCTCTTCAAATTAACAACACTAGTATAAGCCATGCTATTTGTATAGGCAAGAAATGTCAGACTTCCTTTTATTTCTCAAGAATAAATTAATGATGAAAATATACTTGAAGCCCTAAGATACATAATTAAAAATTATCTTAAAACTAGGCTCTGGCAGGACTTGTGTTATTAGAGGAAAATTGTACATTATGCATTCTTTCCCTAAATATTTCCCCTCCTGACAAGTGGTAAATCAGGTAACCATTCTTTAGATACACTTATTTAAATGTGTTATGACTGGGTGGTATGACAGTGTAAATCATACCATCTTGATAAAGAAATCAAGATGCTTGTAATGGGAGCCTAAAGGCCGTAAGAATGGCGGCACTCGTGAGACAAGGTAGGGAAGCATGGGCGCATTAATCCTCTGAAGGGCTATGTCCAGCACATACCCACTTATTATTTATTCAAAGTTGCTGGAGATGCTAATGAACTTGAGTATGTAGTAACAACTTCAAAGGGAATCATATGGGTTTAATCATCATTATGTAAATTGTCAGTATGATTTTAAAAACCTATATGCAATGGGCAAATCAACATGATACATTAATTAAGGGCACATCTCTGCTGTCAGTGAGATGGGGGTTCAGATACCAGCTCTCTTAGTTATGTGCGATATTGATAGTTTATTTCCTTTCTTAAAAGTTTCAGTTTCCTGATCAAATACAAAGGCAGTCATAATAGTACTCTTAGGGTTATCACATAAATTAGATGTGTGCAGCACATAATAAAGTTCAGTAAGTATTCTCAGTGCTGGTAAGTTTGAGGAACATATTTATCTCCTTGAGTAATAAGATTTCTTCAAAGCATTCTAACTATTTGTAGTAGAAGTTCTATGGGTCTTTTCACCCCTTTTCATTCCTGATGAAAAAGAGGCCATATCTCATGACTTTCCTGTACCTTTTAGGTTAAAAACACATTCATTTGGTTATGTCTCATTTTCCTAACGCACCTTCCGTGACTGTGTTCTGTCCCCAGTGCAGGGACACTCTTGGCGGTGTGGTCAGAGCAGACTGGCAGCCACAGTCTCTTGCTCGGTAGATTTCTCAGGTGTAGGCCACTTCTCAGTGACACATATCAATCTGTCTGATACGCCTTTCCCTGCTCTTGAAGTACAAGAAAATCACCCCCTTCCTCCAGAGAATACCAAGAGCCTTTGTAATATCCAGCCTCTCCTCTTGGTCTCTCCAACCTCAGAGGTGGGCATCCAGGTGAGGTTTACAAACGAAGTTCTTGATCATCTCTTTTGGAAGGTCTGTGGAGAGGATTTTGGCACCAGCCACGTGTCCTACAATTCAGTTCAGTTCTGACACTCACCTGAGTTTGTGCAGACACCACAGCCCAGTTTCAGGCGAAGCCTCCAAGAAGTCCTGGGTCCGCATGCTCTCTGCTCTCCTGTTCAGTTTGCCTATAAGTTCAGGTGTTTACACAACCCCTCCTTCACGTTGGAAATTTGCTAGAATGACACAGAGCTCAGGAAAGCACTGTATTTGTATTTACTGGTTTATAACAAAGGATACGATGAACAGTCAGATGAAGAGATGTGTAAGGTAGCAAGGTCCAGAAGAGTCCTAGGTGGAGAGTTCCCAGGCCCTCCGTGAGTGGTCTGTCTTCCCAGTATATTCACCAGCCAGGAGGTTCCTCAAACCTCATTGCTGAGAGTTTTAATCTAGGTTTCATTTTACAGGCATGGTTTATGAAATAACTGACCATGCGATTGAACTTTCTAGCTCTCTTTCTCTTGCCAGAGATTGGGGGGGTAAAAGTTCTAACCCTATAATCATATGACTTTTTCTCTGGCAACCAGCCCCCATGCTGAAGCTATTTACCCATCTCCTCACCCCACACCCATGAATCATCTTGTTATCATAAATTCAGATGTAGCCCAAAGAGGATTGTATGAATAACATAAGATATTTCTGGCACTCAGGAGAGTTTTGAAGGGTTTTTGAAGCTCTGTGTCTGGACTCAGGGACAAGTGCCTTTATATATACACATACACATATACACATATATTTATGTATATACACACATATACATATACATATATATACGGTATATGTGTGTATATACATAAATATACACACCACAATCTTGGAAGTTGGGAGTGATTGGTACCTATTTCCTAAGGACCTCAGCAAAAAATGAGACAGGAAGAATCCAATTTTAACATCAACAGAACTACGGGACAAATATGGCCTTTAAATTTGAATATGATAGCTTTAAATATTCTCTCTCTCTCTCTTTTTTTTTTTTTAACCAAGTTAGGTAATTAGAAGTAAAACAAAATGATTCAGATCAAAGAACCTGTTGAAAAATTGCATCTCTGATAACTAGTGACATAGTTTTAATGTTTGTTATAAACACCCTGGGGATCTTGCCCTTGATGAGCTGATTCAGATGGAGATCTCCTGGGTACCAGAACCTTGAGAGCAATGACATATATTGAGAAATATATCTTCCTATTTTGAAAGGTTTGTTTTTAGAAAGGATCTATGTGCCTATAAATCTTAATCAAGAATTCTAAAGGAATAACTTATCTGGTAATTTGTAAATTTTCAGAGAAGTTTGAGGGAAATAAAATGCTTTGAATTTAACACCTTGGGGTCATGTAGAGACTTCTTGAAAGACTGGTTCTTTTCACAGTCTAAAAATCAATGTTCTTGCAAATCTCCTTTAATATATGAACAATTATTCTGAAATTTAGCTGAACTGTGTCAAAATGTCAGTTGTAATCATTATGAAAGTTGCATAGAGAGGTTGTCTTAAAAACTACATGGCACATTTTAAGACAAATGTCTCTAAATAAAATTTTAAAACTTAGGAATTTTTTGCAAAATAGATTTTAAATATCAGAAGTACACTGTTATTGTTTGGAGCATAATTTTCCTTTGGCTTTTTGACTTATTAGTTAGGTTATTTGATAGTGATAGTTTTCTTATGACTACCAATAGGATAATTGATGTAGACCAGTCCTAGTCTCACTAAATGTCCATGCTCCCAAATACAAGCATAGTATGCTGATAAGGCACAGCCATAAACTCATCTCAAGGTTAACACTACTTGGATCTTTATTGGACAGCTACATGTTTATTATTTTCTTTGTTAATAATAGGCAGTCAGTGGCTGGCATGGTGGCTCACGCCTGTAATTCCAGCACTCTGGGAGGCCAAGGCAGGTGGATTGCTGGAGCTCACCAGTTAGAGACCAGCCTGAGCAAGAGTGAGATCCTGTCTCTAAAAATAGCCAGGCATTGTGGTGGGTGCCTGTAGTTCCAGCTACTTGAGAGGCTGAGGCAAGAGGATCACTGGAGCCCAAGAATTGAGGTTGCTGTGAGTGGTGACATCACGGCACTCTACTGAGGGTGATAAAGTCTGTCTCAAAAAAAAAAAAATAGGCAGACAATTGGATGATTCAAATTCAAGCTGTTAACCTAAAAACAGCCTTGGTAAGAAAAGTAAAAATCTGTGATGCAGACTTTATTTTATATTTTAAAAATGCACAAAAACTATGTAGTTGGCAGGAGTTTAGGAGAGACAGAAGAATTTAGGTAACATTTTTATTAAATAAAATTTTTGTATATCTTTTCTGAAAATTTATGTTTAGGACATTTTTCATGAAAAAATTACATATTTTGGCAAAGAATGAACAGGTATGGGAGCAGTTAAGCAGTCTAGAAAGTACTATTATTCTTTATAGCTCCTACCACACACTGTAAATCACATCGATGATAGTAAAATAATATAGATCCACAGTAGAATATTTAAAAAATATATGGGTAGGCAAAAATCAACCTTAGGAAAGACATCTGTGAGTATGTATAGACTCTGCAGCCAGAATACTTGAGCGCCAGTCCTGGTATATGTATTCAGCTGTGCAATGTGGGTCAGGTTTGACTTCCTTCCTGTGCCTTGGTGTTCTGCATTTTTAGAGAGGTAACAATAATTTCACTTCCTCAAAGGTTAATATGAAGATTAAGTAGGTAACTATAAAGTGCTTAGAACAGTATCTTAAACATATTGAATGCTATGCAAATTTATTTATTTATTTATTTATTTATTTGAGACAGAGTCTCACTCAACACCCTGAGTTGAGTGCTGTGGTATCTATGGCTCACAGCAACCTCAAGCTCCTGGGCTCAAGCTTGCCTCAGTTTTTCTATTTTTAGTAGAGACAGGGTCTTGCTCTTGCTTACGCTGGTCTCAAACTTACATAAATATACTTTAAGTAAGATATACACACATAAAGCAAAAATTTTGTCCTCTTTATATATCTTGCACATGTTTTTTAACTTTATATGTTATAATAATTACCTACATCTTTAGTATTTTATACAGTTTAATTATTGAAAGTTTAGAGTACATTATTATATATTCATACCAAACATTATATGAAATGTTCTTTTACTTTTAGCTTATTTCCAGCTTTTTATTCTTTTAAATAGCGTCATACTGCAACTCTTATACCTTAAATTTGTCGTGGTCGTAATTGTAGAATAAATTAGGAGAGGTAGAATTGCAAGTATATTCATGTATACACATTTGAAAGCATTTTTTTTTTGTATGTTAACAAATTGCTTTTTGTAATGCCCACTAGTTCTCCTCCCAGCATGAGAGAATGGGCTGTCTTACTACCTTTTTTCAAACCTCCTTTCTCAAACTATTTGTTTATATCACATTGCCAAAGGTGTTCCCAATGGAAACCTTCTCATGTGTTGAGTGAATATTCTGGTTTTATTTTAGTCTGTTTTCTAGATATTAAGTATTTTAAACACTTACTTGTACTTACTTGAACAGAATGTGAGAGGGAATTTTGTAGAGTTAATAGCAGTTATGTTAGAGTACAGCTTTGAAAAAATATGTGGCAACTTTGTCAGTGAGGACTTACTCTTTCACTTTTCTTTTGTACTTTTATGTAAATTATACTTAAAGGACATCTGTGGGGATGTAGGTGATGCTGGAGGAAAATCAACAATGGGCTGGCCGTTCAACCTGACAACGATCACTACTATGTGTAGTAACCCCGCGTGCCGGGCCCTGTGATACTCGTCTGCGTGTGTATGTGTGTGTAGGAGAGTATACTATAAACACATGTATAACATATGTATTTTATATAGTTTCAAATCTTCATGATAAGCTTATGGGACAGTCTATATTGTTATCCCAGTTTTACAGAGGAAGAAAGTGAGACACAGAGAAGTTTTATAACTTGTTCAAGTTTCCATAGCTGTAAGTGGGAGGAGCCTTGGTTTAAATCCATGCAGTCTGGCTTTGACATCCGTGCTTAACACATCCTGCCTTTCCAGATTCCTTAATCCCAGGATCACGGAAGAGAAGGAAGCCACATATTTTAGGTTTGGAAAGAATTTTTTGCAGGAAATGGAGATGTAAAGGGAGCCCGCAACATCATTGCAAGGATTGAGAGATAGCTGCCTCATTTAGGTCACCTGAAGGCTTTATGAGCCAAAGGAGAGGTAGGGCTTTGGTTCCCCTTCAGGCAGCTGCAAGCTTTATGAAGAGCAGACTGAACAGGAATCGATGTGCAGAATGGAGAACAGGACGACAGTACTCTGATCACAGCAAGGCTCCTGCCTGTGAGTTCCCATCCACTCTCTGTGAGAGAGCAACCGTGTTTCTGCCTAGGACCGTCTGCAAGAAATTACTTCACATGATGATTATTTTCTATTTTATGTAGCTTAAAAAGTTATATTTTACACTGAAGTATCTAATCTAAGGTAGTGGGTGTGTTTTGTGAACTTCTATCCTCATTAGAAAACTAAGCTACATATCTAATTTGCCAAGTTGGTAAGAGTAACTTCTGAATGAATCATTTATGCAAGAAAAATGTCTTGAACACCTATCATCAACATGTGCCCATCATGGTTATGCTGAGTTCCAAGGATACATAAATACAAGAGACGGGATCCCTACTCTTAAGGAACTTTTAGTGGGGAGCAAATATATAAACACAAAGTAATGACAGGCTAGCAGTAAGTGCTATAAAGAGACTACAGCACGTGACATGGAGTACTGTGTTGTGAACTCCAAAACCGCACGCACATGTCACTTCTGTCTCTGAAAGAATTAGGAGGTTTGCCTCTCTAAATTTGAATGCAGTGGAAGATAATGTCACAGAAGTCCTGTGACAAAATTTGAAATAGAAAGTCTGTGCTGTAATTAATTGAAATAAAAAGATAGGAAGTATATGGCTACCTCATAGATTAGAAAACTGAGTATTTGTTAAAAAAATTAAACAAGAAAGAAAAAGATGAAAAAAAGAAAAGAAATTTTCAATTATTTAAATTATTAAGGGGCAATCTAAGAATGCTGTTCAAAGTGTCAGAAGATGTAAATTCTAGCTATAATTCTGCCACTGATAAACTGTGTGACCATGGAGGAAACCATATACTTCTCTGTGTCTTGATTTATTTATCTAGAAATAGAAATAAATAATACCATGTATCAGGATAAAACAATAACAAACCTTGTGTGAAGCTGATTTGTTTTGTATCAAACAGTGTCTCTGTATCAAGTACTGGTGGTGAGATCTGGTTTACTTAATGTCTAGATAGGCTTCAATTCACAAACAGGAATTTACCAATTTTCCTAGTCTTATTTAACTGAGGTTATTCTGCGTGAGTAAATTATGGCAGAAACTCTTTTTTATTACAGTTATGTTGACAAAAATTTATTTGAAAGCAGGTGTATTTTGTTTTTTATTTTCTATTCATTAATTTGGAGAAAATCAACAATGTAGAGATGTAAGAAATACATGTTATTGACACCAGATACTGGGCAATTTAACATGCTCAGAATGATATATTCACTAAAAATCTCAGCAGTCTGTGGTCAAAAATGAGAACTCACTTATCCACAAGAGATAGTCAAATCACTATGACAAAATCTGAAACCTATATTTTCTTGCTGAATATGATTTTCTATAATCACAATAGAAAACTATTTCAGTAAGTGTTACCTGGGAAGGCATCAGTAGGTGATATTACCTAGATCATGTTTTTTAGGCTGTGAATACTAATGTAATCATTTTCTCAGATGTTTGTATTTTTCTGCACTGTAAATTTAAGATGAACCCAACATTGATTCTCATTTCGTGATACTTCATCCTTAACACTGTTTCAAGCAGTTAACAAATTTCATATACTAAAGGAGTAAGAGTTGTCAGGGTGATTTGAAAAAAATACACACACAGACGTGTTCTTCGGAAAACTGGGAAACCTCTTCCCTCTTTGGGAAGGAAGTGGTTTCTACATATAATTATTATAGTAAATTCTTTGGTGTGTATGACTCAAATGAAATATGAACCTGATCTTTGCTATCAAAGTACTTTGTATATTCTTTTCTATAAACTTTGCAGATCAGAAAAATCACCTGAAAGAAGAAAAGAATCTATTTTAGTTTATGCAAAGGATCTAGAGTCTAGAAATAAATCAGCATGACATATAGATTTATAAAAAATGACTTATAGGTATGCACATACTTGCCACTTTATCAAAATCCCTTGAAGATAAGGAGAAAATGTGTAAGTAAATAAATATGAAAGAATTACACATTACTTTTTCTTCCCTGAAGTCCCTGTTATTGTAAGGAGAGGAAACTCAGTTTGTTAGGGAATTCTGACAACATTCATGTCAGGAAATGTATTTTGGTAGTTTAAGAACATGTGAGAATCTCACTCTTTCATTTTGGGTGGTCCCCACTTGAAAAAAAAGTGTAAATGGGTTATGGCATCATTTTATAAGTCATTTACAAAAGTTTGCACCATTTCACTTCTTTTCACATTGAAGAAATAAGGCATAATCTTCATTTTGTCAGCAAATCGCTCTATGACAGGCAAGGGCCTACCTAGGCCTACAACAACATTCTCTAATGGATTGTAGGTCCACACGAGGATGTGTGGTGTGCTCATTAAAATTACAGCAGCAGAAAAGGCAGAATAAATTGCCACTAACTATTTAACTATGACACTTATATGTATTTCTTCCTGACATGCCTATGGGCATGTCACTGTAAATTGTCCATGATGATTGTAGTGACAGCTTTATGGACTAAAGTTAGAGACCCAGCCTCTCCCTTGGCTAAATGATGACAGCCGAAAGAAGAACATTGTGAAAATAACTTATGAATAGCTGTATACTATATAATTCTGTTAAGACAAAGTTTAGCTACAAACTACCCCAAGTACCTTGGGAGTTTAGAAAAAAAATGAGAACGTGAGGATCATTAAATGATCTTCAAATATGAGAAATATGAGGGCTCTAACCCTGAAGCAATTGAACCTGCAACCCCAGTAGCCACATTTCAGGAATGTGGAGAGGCTCAGGAAAGCTCCTAGCCCAGTGCCTGACACTCCTGGGATACTTGGACATATTTAATTTTTCCTTCTCTTCTAGCACTGTCCTTTTCCGTTACCAAACCATCTCAGAAAATGAACATGAGGGGAAGGGGTGGAGTATCAGCAGTGAGCATTGCACATATTCAGAGAACAAGGATGGGGAAACTGAGGAATTATTCAGAAAGAGGTGGACTTTGTCTAGTCTCTGAAAAAGATACTTAGAATTTATGTTGAATTGGTGGGAAACAGAGAGAACCTGTCAGCAAGAGGACCTTCAAGAGCAAAAGCTCCACAGTGGAGTTTCCCCTGGCGTGCAGCAGGGTGGGGGAGTTAAGGTTGGGGCTGCAACGTGATAGGCCCAGGAGCCTGAGGACGTCGTCTTCTAGGCATTGGCGGGAAGTTGTTGAGTAATTACACTTATTAGAATAATGACAAGATGGACAGGCAAAAGTATGTTTGGAGAGGAGCAGGTTTTAGAGATAGGATTTGTTTTTAGACATAAGGAGAGAAGAGGGGCACACAGGGGCACAGGAGAAGGGTAGAGTTGTGCATGTTGAAGCCACAAAGTCGGTGAGTTTTCTGAGAGAGAGAGACAGAGAAACAAAGAGGAAGAGGAGGGAGGGAAGGCAGAGGAGGAGAGGGAAGCGGAGGAAGGATGAGGTATCCACCAACTGCGGCCTACGGTCACATTTAGGAGATGGGAGGAGGCAAAACCAGTAAGGAACAGGGTAAAGGAATGAGCGCCAAGAGAAACAGGAGGTCTCACGGGAAAGATAGTCCTGATGGGTGAAGGAGAGGGGACTTTCTCAACTCCTACCAGATGAAGTTATCTTACAATGGCTTTCCATGTTGTAACTCACTTTACTTTTGTAACAACCCAATGAACTAGACAATATTTTCACCAAATTACAAAATTAAAAAAGAAATGTAGTCTTTGGTCATTAATTAGAGCTGTGCACATTTTAAGTGGTAAATTTGGATTAAACCAAGGGTTATCTGTTTTCAGGTTCTGCTCTGTTGATTACCACATACCCCCAAGGCAAGAGGAAGGTTTAACATGGCTAAAAAAATAAACACTTACAAGTTAGACTATCCCATTAGCTTTCGTAGTCAAGAGGTGTTTGGGTGAAATTCAGGAAAGTGTTTCAACTGAGAGTTGAAAAAATTGATTGCACGGGATTCAGAAGGCATTGGTAGTTAGGAACCAGGCAGAGTGGATGTGTTTTCTGGAGAAATTGTACAGTATATAAGAAAGTATGATCTTTAGTGTCTGGAGTGAGAGGAGGTTTTGGGGTAATGGCCTGGAGAGCATTTGATCTCCTTAGCGACTCACATGAGACTTTCTTTGGGTGGGAAGAACTTTTCCAAGATGACAATAAGAGGAAGCTGAGGAAGCTTGCCAAGCTGTTTTATATTGAAGCCAAAAAAGAAATATTACTGTGTAAGGTAAATGAGAAACAAACAGAAATGTCTTCTCTCAGTATTCGCTAGTGAATAGCTTTGTGAGGTGAGAAACAGCCTGGGGGTCAAGGAAAGAGATGTGAAGAGATGTATTTAATGGAGATTTTTCTGAATGAAAATCTATGCTTCATGTCACATGACACCCCCATTACCTTACACATTTCAATGAAACTATAAAATCCAGGATGTACTTGGTATGGACAGTTTCTTTTTTTTTTTTTTTTTATGACTGCCTATAAGGGAGATGAGATTTATGTATCAATGTCCGTGAAGTACTGAAACAGTCACCCTGTAAGGAGGAGGACCCATATTAATGGGTATTTATTTTGCCACTGTTGTTTTCTTATTGCTTTAAGGTTAGAGTAGTTGAGTTAGTAAATTCATGGGGCGGAGGAAGAAACCAGTAGTGAGAGCCTGAAGGTACCAAAATGAAATTAGAAGGTCTCAGAAAATAGGTATATATGTTGTGAATAAGAGGTAGGCATCTGCTCCTCAGAGGCACAGGGAATAAAATGAGAAGCTTGGAGGAGAGAGGAATGTTTTCAGGTGAATTGGTGGTTGTGCCTATAAGCATTTTGGGAGAGGCCTTCAAGAGGAGAGGTTTGGGCCAAGGTGACATTCATCGCCTCTTCTCTGTTGATCGGGGAGCAGCATCAGTTTTTGGAAACAGAGTTAATGTAGGACTTAAGGAAGGCAGATGTTTTGGACTGAATGAGCAAAGGAATACAATGATTGCTAAGCGGCAGAGAAAGAATTTTGAATGCCATTAGATTCTTTTTATAAACTTTTCTGGCTTTGCTGCCAATTGCAATAGAAGTAAATAATTTTAAGGATATATTTAGGTAGGAAGGACTATATGCCTGAAATTATTATATCACAAGGGTTGTTGCCAACTTTCTTTTGGAAGAAGTGGTTAGGTATGCATCACTTTTCTTAAAAGTGAGAGTCCAGCTAATAAATTTCTCTCTCAGGGTATCTAATTATGGTATATCCATAGGTGTCCATACCATCCATGAAATACCTCCAACTTTTGCCTCCAAGACTTTAACTTTGGTGGAATAATCCAAACATGACTGATCCCCCTATTAATCAGTTCAGTGTTTTGCTTATGATGGACTAAATCAGATAAGTTTCATGGCATTTCTCTTACCTCTGTTTCATCTAAGAAGGATTTCTCTGGTTAAAGTTTCCACAGAAGCGATTTACCTGGGAGCCATAGTTTTAACCAAAAGATCCTAGTTTGCCCTCTGGATCATAGCTGATTGAAATGTGGGAGTTCCCTGACATAGAACAGCCAAGCACTAGTTTGTTAGTGACTTATGACCCATGGTCTGGCAAGGAAAGGTGAGCTAGGCCAATGCAGTTCACCCTCTAGGGAATCTAATTTGATGAATTATATGACAAGAGGCTTTAGGTATTTACTGAGTTGGAAAGGCTGTCCCGAAGTCTAACTGCGGCCATAGTGGTGGGTTAGTCATGAATCCAGGTCCAGCTTCTAAACTAACCTAAAGATGTAAACCAAAAAATATAACTTTCAAAGCTTGTTCTTAGAGAACATTAACTCCCTGGCTCATGGGTAAAAAGGCATAGCGCGGTGCACCAGCTGTGGGAGCCCCGTGGTGGCTCCTCAGTTGAACAGTGAGAACGCTTAGCTAAAACTGAAATTGCACCAGCCCTCATCCTGCAGAAAGTGACTGCTCAGAGAACTTGTAAACAGACACTGAAGCTGAAAATCCTATTTCCCAAGAATCTTTTATCATCTTCTTTATTAAAATATGATGGATGTGTATCAGTGTTTCTTCAATATAGAATTATTTCTGTTGTGAAGTCAAGAGAAATTTTTAAGGAATGTAAAGGAGGGCCATGAAGCCTTGAAATCCCTGTTGACAGTTTATATTCTCTGCATAACCTTGAATATTTTATTAGCAACAGCAGTTTGCTTTTCAGAATGCAATCTTACCCCCCAAAGTAACTTCTGACATACTTGCTAGTTGAAAAATAAATTTCTAGCGTAAATAAAATCCAAATTTGTGAATGTGGGTTTCTTTCCTCTGTATACTGTTCTTATATCATTTCAGAGATAGAAGATATAATAAAGCCAATTAAAAACTATGCAGGTCTCTGATGTAAACCATGCATGGCTCTGAGGGAGAAAGTGGTTAAAAGATGGTTGCTAGGGACAATCAGCAAAGAGGCTGAAAATTAACAGGCTTGCTCTTTTCAAATATAGCATTAAGTAGAAGGAAGGAGGGAAATTTAAAATCATTTTTAGAGGAAAAACTCTTATGGTATTAGGGAGATTCCAAAAATGTTTTTATGTCAAAGTGAATTCATGGGCTTTCTGAGAGTCTCCTCGAAGGGATTACTGATGAGACTTATGCCTGGATGGATCAAAAAAGACAACCACGGAGAATGAAATGATTTCTTAAAAAGAGAAAGGATGCCGGGCGTAGTGGCTCATGCCTGTAATCCTCTCACTCTGTGAGGCTGAGGCGGGTGGACTGTGTGAGCTCAGCAGTTGGAGAACAACCTGAGCAAGAGCAAGACCCTGTCTCTACTAAAAGATAAAAACTAGCAGAGTTAAGAAAAAAAAGAGCTGGGTGTTGTGTTGGGTGCCTGTACTACCCATTACTTCAGAGGCTGCAACAGGAGGATCACTTGAACCCAATAGTTTGAGGTCGCTGTGAGCTATGACACCACAGCAGTCTACTGAGGGTGACAAAATGAGACTGTGTCTCAAAAAAAAAAAAAAAGAAAAGAAAAAGAAAAGAGAAAGAGAGAGGATGACAAACTTTTGGAATCAAACCAAAATTAAGAAGGCAGGGGACGAGAAGGTTTCTCCGTAGAGTCATCAGAATTGTGTGAATCAGTTGACATTATTTATATTTTGTTTTCAAAAAATGTTTGAAGAGTATCTGCTTAGATATTGATGTTTATTTCAAGTTAATTTATGCATTAGCTACTTGCAATATACATGTATGTATATATGCATATAAAACTATGTGTGTGTGTATATATATATATATATATTTTTTAATTGGAAAAAAGATTTGGAAGCTCAAGCTAATATACTATTTCAATAAAGAGCTTGCAAATTAGATCAAAACCAAATCCATGCTTCTGCCACCTACTGGTGCTAAAATTATTTAAATTGAATGCCTATTTTATGAAGTGGCATTTTGAAGAAGGCATGTGCATGTTCTGTCCATCTGCAGGTGGAGACGTCCATAAAATGTTCTGCCCGTCATTAGTTTAATGACTCGGGTGATTAACATCTAAGATCTACTTTTTAGTACAGGATTTTCCCTCTTGAATGATGACCAAAACAATTACAGTAATGACATCAAATCCCCATAACAGATATAAGAGTAATCAAAAAGTTTGAAGTATTGGGAGAATTAGCAAAATGTTGCATGGAGCTATGAAGTGACCCCACGCTATTGGAAAAATGGTGCTGAGAGACTTTCTTGACATCAGGTTGCTGTAAACCTTCCATTTGTAAAACGTACCCTCTCCACAAAGCACAATGAAGCAATGTGCAGTAAAATGATGTGCACCTGTATTTACTTGGTACTTCTGTAAATTAGGTCTCTGGCAATGATGGCAGACACTTGTCACAGCTGATTACTTTTCCTGACTCTTACCAGGGCATTTGAGCCACCCAAAGAGCTTAGAGAAGGATGCTGGAGGTGGGGGATTACTATTAAAATATTTATGGCTTTTAACTGTGTTTATTTAGGTAATGGTTTACTTAATGTCTGTGACTTGTTTTACAGGGTGTCTGAAATCCCTTTTGGAAGTGGTCATGGAATAAATAACAAAAATGTTTTTTAAATGTTTATTTTTTTATTTTTCAAAAAAGAAAACCCCTGAAGTATTGTTTTAAAAAATAATGGTTCTGGCTTCTGTCATTGTCTCAGGAACACATTTGGCTGTGAGCAACAGAATACCTGACTGATAGTAGTTCAAATAAATAGGGGGTTACATTTCTCTTTGATGTAGGAGTTTCTGCAATTGATTCAACCTTTCCATGATGCTATTAGGGACCCAGGCCCTTTTAAATTCTCCACCATCTTTCACGTGTTGGCTTTCCTCTTTGTATTTTTTATTTATTTTTCTTTGCCTCATGGTTACGGGATGGTTGCTTCATCTCCAGCTGTCACATCCTCATTTAAGGCAGAAAGATGGAAAGGCAGCACTAGCACATCTACTGGGAGAGCCTTACCTCTGTGTTACAGGTTATCTGTAGCTGTAAGGAAAAGTGAGAGAGTTAAAATATTTGCATTCTGAGATCTACAGAAGAAGCAGGAAAGGGATAAGGAAGTTGAGGATGGATGCCGGGTCAGTCAATATACAATGTCTCATGGTCATGATTCATTATATCTGTTCTGCTTTATCAGTTGACCAAGCTCTTTCATGTACATTTTCTTATTTAGATCCTGTAATCATCCTCTTGGCAAGAGCAAGTAGGAAATGGTGAGTGCCATGTTAGAGCTGAGAAAGTCCAGGCCCAGAGGGATAGCCTTTTAATGACAGAGCAGGGACTAAAACAGGTGTTGATGACTCTCATCCATCACATTCTGGGATCTAACTTTACATCCCTGTGAATGCCTCATGTGAGGCATCACCGCTTGCATCCAGCCTCGTCCCGCAAGTGAGAGGCTGCTGGAAGACACCTGCTCTCTCCAAGGCCACAGAGACGGTGATTACTTTGTGGCTTTTCTCTGGTTGGCCCAGAGCTGAGCTTCCAGAGGCAATCCAAAAAGCCGAGGAGTAAAGAAAAGCATTACTTCCTGGAGAAAAGAGGCAGAGTCATCCTTCTGGCCTGTGACACAGTGGAAGAGTTCCTGAGAATTCCTGTTAAGAATATATGTTACTTACAGAAACATGTAAAATGTGCCCGGAGAGCTCTGTCTGCGAAGGAAGTGTATTTTCATTAATTTTGTAATCTGCATATTTCTTTGATCAAGATGACAATTGCTCTTTGTCTTTTGACTAAACCTGTGGTTTCTTTATTTGTGTAAAGCTGGGTTTCTAAGTGGCTCTCAGAAGCGGAACAGCTGCGCTGCGTGCCAGCGGGGCCTGTGCCCTCCGTCTGAGTGGAGACAGCTGGGACAGGCGGCTCTTCAGATCTTCCGTCCAGCTGCACATTCACCCTCCCGTGCACATGAATGATGTTGTTTTATCCCAGAGACTTCGGGACCAAAATAATGAATGATCCAAGGCCTCAACTTGCCTATGAAAAAATACAGCAGGCCCCTAGGTTTAGGCATAAAGAATAAAAGTGTATAACAATTGAGAAGAATGGTCATTTTAGCTTATGCTGAAAAAGTAAACTATATTTAATCCTTTCAACGATGTGCATAAGATGTTATTATTTTGTTACTCTTTCTATTTTATAGTTAAACAGAAATTTAGAGAGATAATTAAACTACTTAACAGTTATAACCAGTATTCAACCAAAAACTGGGATTAGAATTGAGGTATATTCTACTTGTGTAGATACTAACAGCTTTCTATGTAGTGTCCTGAACACTCTAGAAAAACTCTAGGGAAAAATTAGGAATGGAGATGAAACTCTGAGGCATCTCCGGGGCTGAGTTCACAAGTAGGTGTACCCTATGAATGGCATTTGTGATGGCCTGGTTCAAGGCCAGGGGTTGGTTGTCAAATTTCTGTGTGCTGAAAAACATCTAAGGAGTTCACTTTAAAATGCAGGTTCCCAGACTCTAAATGTGAGGTTCTGGTTAAGGAGAGGTGGGGAAGAATCTGAAAGTCCATACTTAGTAAGCATCCAAGCTACTTTGATGCGGGTTTCCTGCAAATGACATTTTGAGAAATAATTGCTCAAGATTTAAATTCAATAGCCAGAACTATACCAGGCATCCAGGATGCTTCCACCTTCACGTCCAAGAGTCGATAGAAAGTGGATTGATGTACTCCTCACAAATGAAGATAAACACATTTTCTCCAATGAAGAGAAATTTTCCTTATTTACTCCAATTTGGCACTGAGAGCTCAAAGAAAACATTGAACAGCAGAGTGGCTTCTTTTCTTGGTAATAATACAGAAATTAGAAGAAAAACAATTGAAAAAGAGAACATACAGCATGCTTTATTTACTTTCCCCCTTACTTTGGATGTATGATGTTTATTTCCCTCACCAATCCAAACACACTAATAGAGATTCTCGGAGGACGCTAAAAATATTGCCCCCGTCACTGCAGACTCCACATTCCCGTTCCTCTCGTCCTTCCCGAATCCTCAGTAGAGAAGATGTCTTTTGTCGCATGCTTCTTTCTGACAAGCATTAGGTTCCTCGGTTCTGAGTTACTGTTGTGTTCAGTCCTTGCGCCTTTAGCCAGATCCACCGAGTCCAACGTGAGGTCAAGGTTTTAGGTTTCCTGGAGGTCATTTGACCCTAGAAGCTGAGGCCGCTCAGGGATTTTGTTTTAAATAGGGAGCTCAACCTAGCATGGAGAGAAAACCTAACAACCACCACCACCAAATATAGCTTGAATATAAAATCACAGCCTGAACGTGTGTTCCTTGTTCTGCGGCACAGGGGGAAGCCCAACAGTTTTTCATTCCACAAATGTTTATTGAGTGGCTATTTGTCAGTATGTGCCAGGTGCTGAGCAGATGAAGAACTTAGGACGAAAGAAGTTGGTTTAGAAAACCATGTTGTCTTTCGTTTCCTGTTGAAAACCTGTAACATTTACCTCCTTATTCTATATTATAAGCTCTTAAAACATTAATAAACAAATAATTTGTGAACATCGATTATGCGTGGTGCCTGGAGAACTCTTTATACTTCCAGGCAAAGTGAGGACGGAGGTCCAAGGGCTGAAGCGTGGATGTGAAGCGTGGGCGTGAATCGTCAGACCAACAGCGGGGCATACCTGGCTGCTGCTTTCCTGATCTATTAGCTGGAAACTCAGACAAGTCACTTCTCCCCTCTGAGCGTCTCTGCCTTTTCAGACCTGTAAAATATACCCTAACGGATGTACCTAAAGATTAAATAAAGAATGTAAATCGTGTGGTATACATTTAATGTTTAACACCTTTCACTTAATCTTATTCTCCAAGTCTTATTCTCCACGGAGCCTTCCGTGCAGCTGGGAACACAGATGTGTCCTTATTTAAAAGTGTAATGAAAGGCAAGTTGCAGATCAGTCAGAGCAACAAGCAGGGAGGTTGGAGCAAGGAGAGGGGCTTTTGGAAGGAGCTTCTTAAAAGGGCCGGTCTTGGAGGCAGAGTATCCGCAAAGCTTGAAGATGGACTCGTACTGTGCTCGCAGATTGAGCCCCAGTGTTCTGGAATTCCATTTCAAGCTACATAAATTAAGAAATGTCAAAGATATAAGTGGCAGAAGAAACAGGGCACACTATTCTGTAAGGAAAAGGTCCAGGTTATATGATTATTCTAATCTAAAAACATGGCTCTTACTGTTTCTAGCCTGGGAACCATTTTGGAAAGGAAACAAATGAAAAAGAGTCAAGAAAACAAAAAAACAAACAAAACTAGTGGTAGGAACTTTGTATTTTTAATTTTTGTTGACTTCACCTGCCTAACAGAGGCTTACCTCTGTGTTTGATCAACATTTGTTAATGGATCAATGCAATTTCCTTGCTTTCTGTTAAATTTTGCAAAGCCAAAAAGAAAAATAATTTTGAAAAAAAAGACTTATCTGGAATGGAGGAACTGGTAATTTTTGAGGTTATACCAGTTGCATTATAGCCATATGGTCATAAAATGTATCATTAAATTAGATACTTTGGAGAAGCTAAGACAGTAAGTGTCAACCTGGGTTGCCATTGGTCAATGGGGATATGTGGGTTCTTGATTATAGTTTTTATTTATTAAATACTACATCATTAGTCTTTTATGTATTAGTTAATACCAGAAATGAATTAATAGCTCCTTCTTAAAAAATAAGTTTAGAAAGCCTCAGTCACATAAATACTATAAGAAAAGTTAAGAGATTAAAAGAAGATGGATAAATAAAAATCAGTATTTATTAAATGCTTATTTGCTAAACATTATGTCTCTTAATCACAAATATAAATCTCAAAGAGATATATGAATTCCTCATGGTTCCATCGCTAGTAAGTAATAGAGATAAATGAAGTTTTACTTCCAGATATGTCTGAATTGGGGCTTTATCAGAATATACATGGCAGTTTTGGTCTAAAGCAGGAAAAAATGTAAGTCTTAGAAAAAATTAATGGTGTCTCAGAAATATGATAGTAAGAGAATTTCAGACGAGGAGGTAGATGGGGTCTTTCTGTGAGTGTTGGGATTTGATTTATCTTACTAGAATCGTTGAGAACATGGGAACATCCCTTGCTATAGTACAATTTGGGCAATTTAGAAAGGGCTCCTGAACTCCGCCCTTGTACACTGGGGCATGATTTTTCCTAGTAGTTTGCTACTTTGTTCCAGAGGCTCATTCAGTTTTCTCAGAAGTTGCACATTTTCAATTGATGGAAAAAACATGTTCTTTTTCCATGGTTATAAATGCTGATTTCTTAGACTGGTTCAGTAGTAGTAACTTTGCCTACACGGCAGAGGGTAGACCACAGTTATTTTGCAGTTCTCAACTTGAACTTGGACTGTACTCTCTTCTTAGGTTGTGGCCAAGTCAGGGCATGTCTGAAAGACAGTGGGGATATTGTGTAAGGAAAAGAGCAGCTGGTGGCCTCAGATCTAGGAGCTAGAGCCAGCCCTGTCCGTTCAGAGCCTCATGCAGGAACGCAGTCAGCAGGGTAGTCTTGGGTGCAGGGCCAGCTTCATAGCATGTGACCTACACAGTTAGTTGTATAGTGCCCTGTGCTGAGAGGCTTGCACTTGGTTTTGTTAATGTCTGACTGTTGCTGTCTTGAACTGTGGAATATTTTTTGAACAAGGATCCCCATGTTTTCCTTTTGCACTTGGTCTCCAAAATTAAGCTGCTGATTCTATTTTTAAGCCTCAGTGTTTTTTCTTTTTAATGTGTAAGACAGAGATGGTACAATTATATTAATATTACGGTATATAGGATGCTCCTAGGAAAGGATATGCTATGAGAAAACAGAACCAGGCAGTAAGCTTAAGCCAAACAATTGTATTTATTAGAAAGCGAGATCAAACTGGGCTGTCACATGGTATCGGCCTTTCCTGTTTTCCCTCCCTTCTTAGGGGTCACCATTTTATTTAGGTAACATTACAGACTGGCAGGAATGTAATACATACTACAGAGAGAGGAAAATATCTATAGAATTGACACTTTATACTGAGCACTACTTCTAGGAGAATCAAATGGCGCTGGCGGGGGCTAGTTTTGTTCCAGTTTAGAAGTGTGTGATTTGTGTTTAAGGTGACAGAAACAAGTCAGATGACACAGGTTCTAATCATAGGGCCATTTGCTCATGCTTTGTGGTTTACCTTCTGGATGTGTTCTCTGGTGTCTAGGGGACAAATTAAAGCACTCCTATAAATGAGGATATCTAGGAGATGTTAGGGGCACCAGCAGCCTGATTATGGAGCTGTGGCTGGGTTGTAAGGTATGAAGACTGGGACAGGATTTCTCTTTCCTTTAGCAAAATTGGGTTTCGGCATCACGGTGTTGGGGTGGCATCAGCACCTTAGATTGGTAGATTGGCTTTGGCTGGGCACCAGCAGCAGTGACAACTTTCAGGGAGAAGTTGAGAGCCAGTCAGCAGGTCTATCCACTGCCATTACTGCCACCAAGTGGACTCTGGAGGACGAAGGGGGAGGTAGCAGGTGCTCTGTGCTTCCTGTATTCAAAGCACATGGGAGAAGCTTTCTGTATTCTCTGAGAAATAATTGGAATGGATTCTGTAAGTAGCAAGAGGTACTTTCTAAGCTAATCAGGAAGTGACATTAGAGAAATGTGGGGTTTTGATAAAATTAAGAGCTGTCTTGTATTCCAAGTTCGTGTAGCCTGTGACCTAAAAGTTACCTTGATATATGAGCCTCTTTTTCTTCTATTAATTAATGATGGGAGGAATCAGATTTTAATTATGTACAAAGCAACATAACATCAAACAAATCATAAACATCAAAGAAGCAAGAAATAGCAATCTTCAATAAAAATGTTACCAATTTATTCCTTCTTTATGAAAAATAGTAATGGATTACTACTGTATGTTAGAAAGGTTTTCGTTTCTCGCTCACACCTCTCAGCTCATGAAGTTGAAAGCTATGTAGGATGTATGTGAGGTATTCTGGTCACAATTTACATGTATCCTGTAGACTTAAATATGAATAGCAAATGGGAACATACCCCCAATTGGCCAATGCTGTTATATATTTGAGTAATCAGTGTCCACAACAATATATTAATTTCTTTTTATGCATAAAAATTTTGTGGATAAAAATAGTTGCCCCCTTAGTCTTTGTACTTTGGTGTAATAAGTACACTTTTTGAGCACATGGATGAGTAATGAACTGGTGGGTTTCTTGTAGCAGGTTATAAAATGGTTAATACAATTTCAGATGTGCAGAAAACAAAACATCAACGATGTATAGGAGCAGTGGAGGTAAAGACAGTCCTTAAGCTATTGATTTGGCACTTTGGGCAATTAAGAAAAAAGCCACACTAGGAAGCAGATTTCACAGATAAGAAATTTGCCATTTAACAAGTCCCTTGCCCAGGTGTTTTTGCTTCTACCAGCTGGCAAATGCAGAATGTGGTACAGTCTCATACTCAACAAGCTCCTGGGGAGTTAACAAATAGGAAATATCCAGGCAGGCTCAGCAGGAGCAAAGCTTTAATATTCTTAACCTGCTGAAAGCAGTGAAAAGTGTTCATTAGAACAGTTGCTCAATGAGTCATGTTTCTATCGCCTTCTGAATCTGTGTTTCTTCACTAGATGCTACTCCAAAGCCGGCATTTCCACAGGTACAACTTTCTGCCAACAGGTCAGGAACTCTACTCTGGAGTTTTGCAGAATTTAGAAGCTTTATTTTCATTTAATGTTTCATCATTTTAGTCTATATAGCCTATGAGAATATTTGTCAAAATATATATATTATTATTATTATTATTATTATTTTGCTTACTGTTGAATGGTCTGAGCTAAATTTTTTACTTGGAAATATTGAGCTCAATTTACTTAGAAAGGTAAACAATGGGTCAAAATAATACATCTCCAGCTTTTTAAGTGAATAAACAGTATAATGTAATATTTCAGCCCTGAGCTTGGTGGCTACACCATGCCTTTATGTTGATATGAAGGGATTGAGTCCCTTCATAGAAGATTTTGCTTTCTTTTGAAATAACTATCTTCTTCTTGATTGCTGAATTAGCTTCCAAGATACTTTTTTAAATGAAAGGGTTACTTTCAAAGAACAACTTAGAAGCCTTAAAATGATTTAACTTGCAGTTGTGACCTTGAAGAAGCTGCAGAATGTTACTGCTCCCTGCTCTCTGCAGAGTCCTTCAGGCTACACAAATAATTCCAGCAGCATAACTGTATTATTCTCTTTGCTCCCTATCCAGGTTCTCAGTTCATATTTTATCTTTTCCTATTCATAGAAAATATTTTCCTCTCAAAGACATAGCTTTAAAAATTCCCCGATGCTAAAATACATCTGTTATACTAACATTACACAAACTCAAAGAGAGGACGTTGTGGGGGTGGAGGTGGTGGCAAGAAACCAGTATTTCCTTTGACATTCCTTCCAACAGGTAACTCAAAAGAAGTGTAAAAACCAAGAGACAGAATTCAAAAGGGGAAATTACAGGAATTACAAAATCATAACTTCTGTGTTGATGATAAAACCTCAGACAAAGAAAATGGTGTAATTATCCAAAATGTTTAATTTCGAGAAAGAGAGCACCATTTGTTTAAAAGACATTTTCATTTTGGCACTTTTGTTTCTTTAATGTTTTGCAAGATCGTGCCTTCAGAGCAGAGAGATATGCCAACTATTTAGAAATGTTTGAGATTCCACAGAATTCTTTGATGTCTTGTTGGGTGAGAATAAAACTATCTCAGATAATTTAAACTGGATGAGTTGGCTGAGAATAGCTGTCAGGTGACAGGCATAGCACAGTCTTCAGAGTTCTAGGAAACACAGCTCTGCAGGCTACCAGTCTCTCAGCACTTGTGCACCCCTAGGTAGTTCATCCACCGTGGGGCAGCTGCAGCAGAGTGTGCTCCGCGGACAATCCCAGAGCCAGTGCAGGATTGCATGAACCACAGGGAAAGCACTTTGAGGCCCAACTTTCAATATATTTTGCTTTGCATGTTTAAATTTCAGTATTTAAAGTTAAATCAAGGTATTTTGGAAAAGGCATATCTGATAGAGTCCACTTAATATTTTATGAGACTGAGGGGAAAACAAGCTACAAAGTGCATTATCTTCAAAGAGGTACTGTTGAAAATGAATTTGAATTAAGTGCATAAAGGGAGTCTTTTCCTAAATGAGGTTTGGTAGTTCTGTCCGAAGTGCCATCTTAGAACCTTTAAATCCATATGAGAAACGCAAAATTCTTTTTCATGTCATGCATAAAGATGAAGGTTTTTAGGAATGGGCTTTAAAAAAGCAGAATAATTCTAGGTTCCAAGTCATGTCTATCTTTGCCTCCCACCTGTTTTGGTATGGCCTGTGAGCTGAGAATGATTTTCACATTATTAAATAGTTGAAAACAATTAAAAGAAGAATGATTTTTTGATGATCTCTGAAGATTATATAGCATTTAAATTTCAGTGTCCACAAGTAAAGTTTTATTGGGAGATGGCTATACTTATTCACATATGTGAATATATATGGCTGCTTTTGTACTATAGTGGTAAAATTATTTCAATAGAAACCACCTAAAATATTTACTATTTGTCCTTTTACAGAAAAAGATTGCCAGCTCCTGCTCTAAATCACTTAATTTTTGATTTTGGTATAAGATTGCATAATGAAAGTGTTTTTTATAGTTAAACTGAAAATGTATGCTATAATTACTTCCTAACATTATAAACACATAATCTTAAAAGGTTTGATTGGTCTATGGTATTATATTCCATGGGAATTTGTGTGGCACAAAGTAGGTCCCCAATAAATATTTTAAAAGGAATAGATAAATGAATTAACACATAAAGCTGAAAAATATTGGCTAAGGGAATAATCCATTTTAACCATGTACTTTTTTTTCTGATTTGGTTTAAAGTGTAGTTTTGAAGACTTGCTTAATTTAGTAATATTTGTCCTGTCCTTGACATAAATTTGAAAACAATATGTTTGAGGTATCATAAATTATATTTGTGATTTCAGCTAAATTAAATCCTAATTAGATGCATTGTGTTCTAGTTTTTGTGTTCCCAATTCACTTTTTGTGGTTCCCCTGTGCTATGCAGTATGAAACGTACATGCAAATCTCTATGATTATTCACACTGAGAGACAGAAGCTTCCATGATCTGTGATTATCCATTTATACATAAGAAATCTGATTTGTAGAGAGTCAGTGCTTAGATGGCCTTGGAATGTAAATCTGAGATTCCCACCATAGAATGACTTTCCTCTGTTAGACTAATACGTTCTGAGTTTGATGCTTCCATGATTATTGACTATAATTATTTTTCAAGTTAATGACTCTTTTGGGGCTTCCTTGAGACTGGAGTAAGTCCAATGTGCAAAATTCTAAATTGGTAAACAAATAAATTTCTAATCTCATCAAGCAGGCCCTTTACTGGAAGCCTTGTAAATTAGCAACATGATGTCCCACAGTTCCATTAATAAAATCACATCAGCATAATTTAATGTCACATATACAATATTAGGATTTAGGGCCAGTTCCAGAATCACTGTGAGATGGAGTTAGTTGTATAAATCTTCATGTGCAAAATTTTCTGGACAATTTAGAACAGACAGTTATGCCAGAAAAACTTTCATACATTAAAATATTTTTAAATTTCTCTTTATAAAATTATAGGCTGACTAATTGAGATGCAAGATAATTTCAACAAAGGGACTATAAATATTACTAATCTGTAAAATTAAATAGAATAACTCCATTTGAATGAAATTCATACCATGTTAATCTTTATTACACGATTCAACATAAAAGCAAAATTGTATTCGTTTGTTTATAAGCATGAGGTCTATAACAGTACAAAATGTTTGAATAAGAGTTAGAAAAGGATTTAACAATTAATGTGTTTAAGGGTCTCTAACTTAGTTCAAATTTAACATTCTTTTTCTAGGAATGTATTAAACTTAACTGACACTATTGAACATTTTAAGCAACTTCTAATTGTCTTTGAAGTAAGTATTTTTTTTTTCTATTTTTTTTTCTATTGAATCATATCTGTGTATAATAATTCAGTCATGGGGTACAGTGTATGGGCTTCAGATACAATCAGAGATATTTTCATCAACCTGATTGCGATAACATTCAAGAGACTTTCTCATTACTTTGTGAGAACAATTTTGATCCGTATTTAGAAGTTTT
>CAUYRH010047802.1:0-31617 GCA_963574655.1 Perodicticus potto | reverse complement strand
TGGTTTTGCCCCGAGCAGCCCCGCTTTCACCCTCTCTGGAATTTGCAAGCACACTAAGGTTTATTTTTACAGTCTTGCCATGAAATGTCTCAGAAGCCTCTCCAGGGCTCTTTTCAGGATGGGGAAGCCCGTGGGTCAGCAGTTTTCCTCGACATGCGCTCAGCTATGGAAGTGAAAACCTGGGTTGGAGAAGCTGATTTCCAGACCATAGGGCCGAGCAGGCAGAGATTCCAAGGATTTGCCAGCCGTGCCCAAGACCTTATTTTAGCAGAGCTGAGAGCAAACTCCCAGCCTAGTGCCAAGGGCCCCTCTCATGCCTTCGTGCAGATCGAAGCATCCTCTTTCCTCTCTAGAACACAGCTGCCTAGGGCACACACCAGGCAAGGGGACAGGGCTAGGCATGTACTCACTCGCCCCTGGCCAGGCACACAGGGCACAGCTACACGAGCCACACAGTGGCCCTGCCCACCCTCCTAGATTCTGGGCTTAGGCTGGACACTGCTGAGCTGCAGATAGGATTGGTAGCTATTTCCTGGAGAAGCACAGGTTGAAAGCTGGGCTCTGAGCCCTGTTTTCAGAGAGTGGTCCACGGTTTCCTGACACGGTGGGGAGTTCACTGTTCCAGTCCCACAAAAATCCCAAGGAACAGAGATTTCCTCCTGGCTCAAGATTCCCAAGGCTCTGGAATGAGTGATAAGGAGTAATCATCCCTGTCTCAGCCCCAGGTATTTATCCTGGGCTGGGACAGCATCTGGGAAAAAGTACAAGGTCTACAACAGTGCTTTTCAGCCTTTTTTATCTCACGGCACACTTGAACCTGTAGTTAAAACTTGCATGGCACACATAAATTATGTTGATCCAAAAAATAGGAGTAAGGAAAAGGATATAACTGTACTTTGAACTTCTTTCAAAAATAATGTAATGTCTTTAAAAATTTTCACAGCATACCTAAGATCCTTTCTCACAGCCCACGTTTTGAAAATCACTGGTCTATTGTCACACACACCAGAGATTTGAATCCTGTGTGTGCCGTGTTCTAGCTGTGCCACCCTGGGTACCCTGAGCCTCAGTTGCTTTGTCTGTAAAACGAAAATATTGCGGAGATGTGAAAATGTTGACAGAGTCCCGACCATCAGGCCTATGTTCAGACTTTAGAAGCTCTATAATGAAAAACAAGGGTGCCCCCAAGGTGTACATTCAAGTAAAACAAAGCAAAACCGTAAAGTGAGAATAAGAAAATACAGAGAAAGTTATAATCTTTCTATTAATGATTATATTTTTAATTTCTTAAATGTCAGTTTATTTTTAAAATTATTTTTAGCACTTTTGCTTTGCTGGTACGGCGAGCATGGGCTGGGGCCGCGAGCAGGAGATTGCCCCTGCCTTTCTTCCTTTCCCCTCCCTGGGGCTCGAGCTGGGACTGAGAGGCAGACTGGGCTCAGATGCAACCTTGTTGTTGCCACGTGGTGGCCTTAGCTCACCGCCCTGCAGTTGCCTGCCTACCCTGTCTTCCCCTGGAGACCATCAGCTCTGCGGGGGCACGATCCGGGTGAGCCTGGCGTCCAGCAGTACAGGTTCAGGATGAGTGGCCTCCAGCTGGGGCTGTCTGCTGAACAAATCTTCTCTCCCTGATGGATCCGCCTCAGGGTGCCGATGGGAAAGGCGCGGCTAGGGGAAGAAATCGTATTCAGACCTTGCATCTTTTGCGATGCTGAGAAAAAGTACAGAAACAGGATCCAACTTATTTTGTGTGTCTCCAGGGGCAGAATTGGAACCCCAAATTGCCAGGAGGTAGATTGGGGCTCCTTGGGTGGGGGACTCTTCGTGGGGATTCCTCTCTGCTCTGTGCAGATGGAGCAGGGCCCTCAGAAGGCCGCGCCCAACAGAGGAGAGGCCGAGCAGCGGGGTGCTATGCCTGGGGCTGCGCTACTGGGTTGCAGGGGACAGATGCCTCTGTATTCTGCTCCTAGGAGCCAAAGACACCAGCCCTTTGTGTGGTCCAAACGGCCTGCACAGTCTAGTCTGGCTGGGGCTCCCCACCCCTGCCTGGTGCCTGTGCTGCCTCCACCACAACCCGGCTTGCCCTCTCAGAGGCCCTGGCCACCCCTGGCCCTGCCTGTCGGCCTGGGACAGAGGTTGCAATTAACCTTTGCAGACAGGGCCAGATGGGACCCATTGACCTCTGGCTTCTGGTTGAGTTTGGCCAGTGGGGGAACTGGCTGGGGACAAAGGAGCAAGAGTGGAAGAGGAAGACTATTTGGCCACCTCCCCGAGGTCACTAAAGCCAGGCTTCCACGGGCAGTGTCCCTCTGATTGCTGCTCTCCCCTGGGATGGTTTTGGCTTCCCACTGTCACCAGCCCAGGGGTTCCTCACCAGCCAAACTGGTTTCCCTTCACAAGCCACATCTGTTAAATAGCCCCTTGGCTAACCCTTCTTTAAACATCTCTTTTAGGGTACCATCTGTTTTCTGAACCCCCTTAGCATCTCTGGGCCTCAGTTTCCTCACTTGTAAAGGGAGTTTTAAAAAAATGCCCAGTTCTAAGGTGGCTGTGAGCCTCCGTTGAGTTTGGGATGAAAGCAGGCCCCTAGCAGGGCACCCGGGCAAAGGCACTGGGGGCCGGCATGCCGTCCACGGCCAGCAAACTTCCTATTGGCCTTACCTCGCCGCCTCCTCCCCAGTGGGGTCTTCCACATCCTCCCCACCCCTTTGCCTCTGCTGACGCAGTTACAGTCTTCAGCACATGCTCCCTATGGCCCCCCTCTGGGAGCTGCTTCCCCCCACCCATCAGCCACTTCCTCCTGTGAACAGACATTCCTTCCCTTCCCCCACCCCTTACTTCCCACCTGTAGAAGGTCTGGCCACCCTCCCTGTAACCCAGGCCCAGAGGGAAGGTGGGTGACCTGCGAGTGGCTCCTCCATAAGGCCTCTGCCGCCCCGTCCGGGACACAGGCAGCAGTGAAAAAAGTGGGACCCCTGTTAAAAGGGCCCACAATGAACATTCTTGTTCTAACACTGTGAAAGTAAACAATGAGAGTCCGTCATCTTTCCACTTGACGTAAACATGTGACAAAAACTTTTTCCTATTTCAAATGTTGCTCACTCACGTAATGTCTGTGGACACAGTCGCAGTGCATGTAACACCCAGCACTGGACTCGGGCTTCCCTGCACGCCTGCCCCCACCTGCCAGTGTTTCCAGAAGGGCTTCAGAGAGGCCACTGGGCGTGTGACAAGCAGTCACTCAGCTAGTACATGTGGGACACTCCCCGTTCACAGTCAGCTTTGCAGGGCAGCTCTTACCTCCCTTCTCTGAGTATTCTCCTTAGAAGAGCCCAGCAGCATGGCAGCCACCTGGAGGGCCCCCTGAGGAGTGTGAACACGCCTGCACGTCCTGGGCCGGGTTGCTGGGCTGCTTTCCAGAAAGGTGTGTCCATGCTCACGTCCCCAACAGAGTGTGACTATAGTAGTTTCAGCACAAAGCCACCACCTTAAACATGTTTTCTCCCAACTTAGCAGAGGAAAATCAGTACTTCAAAGATTGTACTAATTTATATTTATTTTGATTACTTTAATGGTAAAAGGTTTTCTTCACTTTATATATATATATATATATAATATATTGTTACATATAAAATACCATTTGTGTATTTATCCATTTTTTTGTTTTTGTTTGAATCATCTGTTCATATTCAAATTGACTGATGGGCAAGGGGATAATTTTTTATAGTAATTTGAAATGTACATTAGACTCACAGCCCCAGAAACGCCAAGGGGTTTCAGCTAATGATTTTTCTTTTTCTTTTTCTTTTTTGGCTTGTGGAGTCCGCAGGGTCAGCTGGATCTTGGCTCTGTTCTGTCATACCCACTTGCTGGGTGGCCAAATTTCCAGCCACCTAACCTCTCTGAACTTCAGCTTATTAATTTTAATGTAAGCACAAAGTAAGGACTCCGAAAGCCCAGTGTGAGGATCGGATGAGATAATGTAAAACCCTGCCAGTTTATAGGTAACCACCACCTGAAGCCATTCAGCATTAAACCCAACTGCATTACTAAATTTTGCCTTGGAAAGAAAAATATTTTAGTGTGGTATCTTTTTGCTCCACATGAAATAAAATTATACGTGAAAACTGATTGCTTAGATAGTTCCACGTAGTAGTCTGGCTTGAAATGTAGGTTGTGGAGTCTTGAGGTATTAAAAATAAAATATTTAAAAATGGAAAACAGGGCTGAGGCAGGGGGGATCCCTTGAGGTCAGGAGTTTAAGATCAGCTTGAGCAAGAGTGAAACCCTATCTGTGCTAGAAAAAATACTAGCCAGGCGTTGTGGCGGGCACCTGTACTCGGGAGGCTGAGGCAGGAGGATGGCTTGAGCCCAGGAGTTGAGGCTGCTGTGAGCTAGGCTGATGCCGCAGCACTCTAGCCTGGGTGAGATTCTGTCTCAAAACAAAAAAAAAATGTGGAAAACAATTTAGAGATCCACTGGGTATTGTCCGTTATGCCTCTGGGGGGGCATGCTCTGGCCTCACCCTGTGTCACCCTTCTGCTCCTCATGACACGCTGGTTGACTTTCTGTCTCACAGGCAACTTCAGCAGCAGCAGGCAGAACTGGAGGTGCACCAGAGAGATGGGCTGTCGTCGTACGACTTGTCCCAGGTGAAGTTCTGTAAAGTTACTTTTCCAGTTGCAGCTGTCTCCAACCCAGCAGTCTGGGGACTCAATTCAGCCCTTAGCCTGAGGCCCTCAGCCTCAAGGGTGCTATTGTCCTGCCCACCCAGTCTTGGGCAGAGAGCAGACCTGCAGCCCCCCACCCCCCGGTCTGCTGTGTCTTGCGTGCACAACTGAGTCAGGGAGAGTGTCTAGCACGTGACGACCAAGTGAAGAACCGGCCACCACAGGCAGCCAGCTCCGGACAGGCCAGGGGCTGCTGGCTGTCCCGTTAGACCGCGTGTGAACTCCAGGACCCACACAGTCCGGGTAACAGAAGCGGGCTCCCACCCCTTCCGTCCTCCGGCTGCCTGGCCCTTTCCCTGTCTTTGTCTGTGTCCCTTTCTCTGTCCACGTCCACTTCCCGTCAGGCTGGGCGACTCCCACTGTGTCCGTCTCCCCTCCTTCTCCAGTCTCCTCTCTCCTTCTCTCCCTGTGTTATTTGCCATTTCCTAAACTTTTAAACTTTTTTTACAAGTTTATCACCTTTCCTGATATGTAGAGTGAGGTGATTGTTTTTCATTTACGTCTAAGACGTGATGAGTGTGACTTTACTGTCCTTCCTGTGACCTTCGGTTCACACCCCCGCCCCAGCTCTTCTTGGGTTTCACAGACAGAACCGTTCCCCAGTCCTGCAGCCTGAAATGCCCGCGATTCCAGAAGGAGGGGCCTGGGGATGTATGTTCTGTACCTCACACTCGTGTTACTGTTGTGTTTTAATGTGCAAACAGGTCCCTGTCCCCAACCTGCCAGGCGCTGTTCACGAGGCTGGGAAGTCCGTGGAAAAGGCGGATGCAATCTTCTCCCAGGAAAGAGACCCTCGGTTTGCTGAGATGTTTGCAGGAATCAGTACAAGTGAGTTTCCAGATGGCGGTGCGGTTGGGAGGATGTGGGGTTGACAGTCACTTTCAGGCTATCTGGGGACAGCCACCCTTAGAGAAAGGGGGTCACGACTGTGAGTCTGAGTACCCAGTGCAGGGCACAGGAATAGTCCTAAATACAGGAGCCAGAACAGATTCTGCTCCTGGCCACGCCTGCTTCTTAGTGGTTACTGTGGCAACCAGCCTGGGGCCGTGCCATCTCAGGGTTAGCCCTGAGGAGCTGGAATAAGCGAGCTCTATTATTCCTCATCGTGCAGTTTAGTTTTAAGCCAGAGACATGTCTCTGTATAAAGTTGCAACTCGATCCCTAACACACAGAGGACCACATTTTAAAATAAAAATATGCAATAAAAAAGAAAAACAAAAATGATCCACTATCCTACCACCTGGATATAACTATTTTAAGTTTTTAAAACTATGTCCTTTCGGTCTTTTTCCGCACATATATAATATCCTTCTTATATATGAAATTAGCTTACACTGTGTAGTAGCTCACTTCTTTCACGTGACAGTTTATTATGAACGTATTTGCAGATCATTAAACCATCTAAGTCATTTTTATCCCTTGAGTGGAGTCCAGTCGTGATCCTTGGGTGGCCGTCATTGGGCTGTCTGCCTGCATCGGTGCCGCTCTTAGTGACAGTGGTGCGGTTCTAATGTGAGTGGCACCTGGAGCCCAGACGTCCAGCCGCCTCACTCTCCCACTCGGATTACCTCTGAGATTATCAAAATATAAAATTTAGAAAGGTCTTTGTCGAATCCAAAATAAGAGATTCCATTTGCACGGAGTCGAGGAATTTCTGCCAGATACGATGTAGTTGAGATCAGTTGGCCCATGACAAGAAAGTGTGGAGAACCCTGTCATTGGCAGGGAACCCCAGGTGTGTCCTACTGGGACTAATGAGCTGAGGATGGCGTGGGCTGAGGTGAGGACAGACAGGCCTCCCGAGTGATGGGAAGGGAGCCGGAACATTGGTGGAAAGTGAAGCCTTTATTCTCGCCTGGCGGTGGACTCGCCTCAGGAAGCAAGGCAGGTACCCAAGCTGCTTCCTGCTGAGGGCAGCAAGTGTCAGCTCACAGCAGGACCCAAAGCCCACAGTGTGACGGGGAAGCTTCCTGCTACGGGCTCCCACACTCATCCAGAAGTGCCACCACCTACAGCAATATTTCCTTCATAGAGAAATATCACTTCTTCCAACAAGGAACAATTGCACATTTAAAAGTTTTTCTTCTCTCACAAAAGCCTGAAGTATTTGACCAGAGACCCAAAGCGTCGCTGAGAAATTCGTTTGAACTTTTAATATTATACAAACATAGACACCATCCCATAAAGATGACAAAACAGAAAAAAAGAAGAGGGAGAAGGGTCCCACGGGAGGAATCTGAACAATGTCCTCCTTTGGAATGGATTTTTATGATAAAGAGGAGAAAGTTCAGGAAATCTTCAGTATTTCTTCTCTAGGTGATTCCAAGACATCATTGCATTTCTCAGACCATTTGTGGAGGGAGAGTGGAGTGTTTAACAGCAGGGAGTTAGAGCGGAGCAGACTAATGTTGCAGAAATGCCAGTCAGTGAACTAGAAAGAAACACGGGTTTTCCAAACATGCAAAACTTGGGTCGTCCAACTGAAAGCGTGATGAATACCAGACCAAAAATTTTAAGGATACTCACACCTAGACATGGTCTATAGTATTTACTTTTGTCAATTTGAAGAATGAAGGAAAAATTCTGTAAATATTGAGAGAAAAAAATTCCTTCCCGACAAAGGGAAATCTTTAGTCTATGTCTCCAAGATACTAATTGTCAGAAGTCTGGGGCAGTGGGCAGGAGCTAACTGGAGAATTTGGAAGGAAATGTGTCCCCAAATTTTCCCACCAACAAGGCTGCTTTCATACATGGGGAACAACAGAAAGACGTTCTCAGACGTGCACTAGTTAGACTTTCCCCCTGAAATTACTTGCACGAGATTGTACTTGTTTGTGAAACGAAACCAGGTGTAGAACACGAGAGTGGAAGTGATGTGTTGGAAAAGCAGTGGGGATGGGAAATGGTGTCCCCTGGAATTAATACAAAAATTATTAGAATATACAAAAGATATCAACCATAAATAAAATGGAGAGTGTAAACTCTCAAATCAGTTCAACAAAGGTAACATTTTGGACTGAGGGTGGTGAACAGAGACATTTCTCGTCAGCGTATACTGTTGATCTCCAACATTTATAGAGAAATATAGCTTCAAGTGTGTTTAAAGGAACCCCTCATGGAAGAAAAAAAGGAATATATTCATAAAATATATACATTTATAAATATATTTACCCAAACCAGAAAAAAACTTATTAAACACATGAGGGAAACTTTAGAGTCAGGAGAAGTGCCTCGGTCCACCTTACGTGGGCAGGTGTTGGTCTCGCCTCTCTCCTCCATTCTTGCTCTTTATTCCCAAGACCCGACTTTCTAACTGGATTAGAAATACACACCCAGGAGGCTGAGCTCCTTCTGTCCTTCAAGGATTTCCTGCTGCCCCACAGCTGTCTCTGCTGCAAAAGGGAAGCTTCTCAGTGGCTGCCTTTTATTAAAACATGACAGAAGGGGCGGTGCCCGTGGCTCAGTGATTAGGGTGCCGGCCCCATATACCGAGGGTGGCGGGTTCAAACCTGACCCCGGCCAAACTGCATCAAAAAATAGCTGGGCGTTGTGGCGGGCGCCTGTAGTCCCAGCCTCTCGGGAGGCTGAGGCAAGAGACACACCTAAGCCCAGGAGATAGAGGTTGCTGTGAGCTGTGTGACGCCAGGGCACTCTACCAAGGGCCACAAAGTGAGACTGTCGAAGAAGTTGCTTCCACGTGTGGGCAGTTCCGCATGTGGTGCCTGCAGCCTGGTCCCTCGGCTCCAAGCCCACGAGCCTGTGTCCATCACTGCCCACACCCACTCAGGAGGGCAGAGATGGGTGCAGACGTGGGGTCTGTCGAGGCACAAAATAATTGCCACGTAGCCAGCCTTTATTTCCGTCACTCCAGCGTCTTACTGCAGGTGAGGTGTTAGGGACTGTAGGAATGAGTTGGGGAGGCATTTTGCTATTCCTGGAGAGTGGGGGACACTTTAGGGAGCCCTGGGCACTCTCAGTGACCCAAGGGAAGGAGGGTTCTCGTGTCCAAGCGTGCCGTGTACTGTGCTCCTGTTTCTCAAACTACCTCAGGAAGTGCCTTCTCACTCGTGAAGGTCTGAACTGCCCCGCTGGGTCTGGAGCCCACTCCCTTGGCCTGTCTGGCTGAGTGGAGCCTTCTGCTGCTGTTCTGTGGCGGCTAAAGTCCTGGACAGACTGAGTGTTTTCCTTTGCACACAGAGCTCAGCCTCTCAAAAAAGCTTTTGCAGAAGGTCAAGGCACACAGTCCAGGGCTGACCCTGGTCTGTCAGTCTGGCCGCTGCAGCACTTGCGGGTTGAGGGTGGCAGGGGGAGGTGTCTGGGCTCACGTCCCTGCCCTGGGTCTCCCTCAGTGGCCTGTGACATTGGACAAACTGCACCTCAGTTTTCTCCTCTGTGACAGGACAGCAAATGCTCCACCCTCAGGACCTTCTAAGCACTCAGGTTAACTCGGCAAACTCCCACCTCAGTCCTATGAGGAAGATCCTATGCCATGTATTAGCGCCTTCTTTTAGCTGTGGAAACTGAGGCAGGAAATGATTAAATAACGTGTTAAAAGTAGGGTGAAGCTGGGATTCAAACCAAGGAGTTGAGCATCAGAGGCTGACCTTGGCACAACCCCGCACTTCCCAGAAGATGAGGACCTATCGTGCAACTCCCGTGGGAATGGCAAGCCTGGATAACGCCGTGTCTGAGAGAGAACTTTCATTAGCGCCTTTAATCTTCCAACTCTCAGGAAGGGCCTTGCCTTCAGGTGGTGCTCTCCTTTGCCAGGGAGGCTCCCAGCAGGATGAGGATGCAGAGATGATGGCAAGGGAAGCCACAAGCTGATGGCTGCCCCGATCCTCCCCCCTCCATGCCCACCCTGACCCTCGTTCCCCGTGTGGCTGCCCCTGCAGTCTGCCCCTGCAGAACCCTCCCGTGTGACCCCTGCCTTGGTTTTCTTAGCGGAGAAGAAGATGATGAGCTCGGCCTCTGCAGCAGGAAGCCAGCAGATCTACTCCCAGGGGAGCCCATTCCCTCCCGGACACTCGGGGAAGGCCTTCAGGTAGGTGTCAGGGAGGCTCTGCCTGCTGCAGACACCGGTCAATGGTCACGTGTCCTCCGGCCCTGGGCCGTGCTGGGAATGCTGGCGGCCCTAGCTCTGCTCCGTGAGCCCTGTGGGTTCCCCTTTCTCAGCCGTGAGAGGCAGCGGCCACTGTTCTATAGCAGTGCCTGAGAGGGAGAAGGGAGTGAGCTGTCCTCTAGCCAGGACCCAGGTGGGGCTGAGAAGCATGGTTGCAGGACCTGTCTTATGCCCTGGTTCACAGAAGCCACAGCCAAGTCCAAGAGTGGACATCTCAGCCCATGGTGTCTGGGCCTCAGCCTAAAGGGCACTCAGGAGTACGGGCAGGGTGTCCAGCCTTCCCCAGGTTTGGTTCCTACGTCAAGGGCATCATGTAGGTCACTGAGGAAGTCCTGACATGTCCAGAGGTGAGGCTTGGCTTGTGACTGCTGGGGAAACAGAAGCACAACTGGGGAGAATGGCCAGAACAGAGAAGGGCAGCTCTGCATTGGGTATGTGGACCCTGCATACCCACCCCACTAGATGCCCCCGAGTTCCTTGGAGAAACACCTCAGGCCTGGTGCCCAGCAGGGCAGGGCTTCTCATGCAGCCCAGCCCCCAGTGAGCATGGCCACAGCCTAAGCACAGCTTCCAGATCCTGGCAGGGACAGCGTTGGGCAGGCAGGGCTGGCACCCAGGGGTGCCCTGGCCACGTGGGGTGAGGATCTCTTGCACAGACCTGGAGATGTAACGGGCAGCTCAGCAGCTGTGGCCGGATTATTAGGCCCCACAGTGGGGCGTTGCTGGGCTGCAGCTGCTCTAAGGCTCTGAGACCTCTGGACACAGCAGGGGTCTCTGGTCTGGCAACAGTAAGAGTTAGCAGCCCTGAACCATCACCATTCACAGGGCTCTGCTGCACATCAGGACCAAATTGTCCTGTGCCCCTGGACGTGTCCCAGCCCTGCCCAGGCACTGGTGTTCTCAGGGTCCTTGTGACACTGATGCTCATCCCCCTCTCTGGATGAAGGGGAGCAGGGAGGGTGCAGTGCAAGAGATGAGGAAGAGACAGAATTCAAGGGCAAAGGACTGCCCAAGAAGGGCAGTCAGACCTGACCGGAGATTGCTGGCCGACTCCTCAGCTAAACCTGGGAGTAAAGGTCAGGTTCTGTCTCTTGACACAGGCCAGGTGCCTGGGCCTGAGGACCATGCTAGGTGCAGCCGGGGAGGAGGCAGGGTTGGGGGAGGCCAGAGGAGGGAGAGGCAGGATGAGGCTGCTGCGTCCGTGGGGGCCGTGCTGACGAGTGCAGCACCACTGGCAGCCTTCGGGAGAAGAGAGAGGCCGGGATTGTGCCCGGAACAGGCAGTGCAGCGTGAGGCGTGGAGCCGGGGTGAGGCAGTGAGGGCAGTGACGGGGAGGAAAGGCAGGCCTGGGGCAGGTGTGGGGACAGTCCAGGGAGTGCCCAGCACCTTGCAGAGCCTGGCATAGTGAAAGCACCTGCTGAAGGCCAGCTCGTGAAATGAAGGGACGAAAGGAAGCCAGTACAGGCTGAAGTCTGTGGAATGGGCAGAATGTCCCGAAAGTGTAAAAGGCCCGAGCTGGCTCAGGCTGGGGTGGGCTGTGGGTTGAAGGACTCTGGGGCCTGGCACAGCCAGAGGGAGCCCAGAGCGGCTCAAAGAATGGCACTGGTGACAACCAAAGTGTGTCCTCACCAGAGTCTGCTGTGGTCCTGTCAGCCGTGGCCCCTGAAGTCTGTACTGAGGTGGGCAGCTATAGCTGCAAGGCCCCTGGGGACGGCTGGCACAGGAGCAGTACCATTGCCCCAAGGAGTCCGACCCTTCCAGCCAGGGCGCCTTTCCTGGGGCCAGCAGTGCTCCAGTGGCCCTCATGGATCAGTGTCCTGGGGAGGTCACCTAGAGCTGGGCGTGTGGGAAAGACCCCTCCAGGCGAGAGTGATCAGAAAATGTCCTCTGAGGTCCTGCATTCATCAGGAAGGAGAATGGGAAAGAGCCCTGTGTCGAGTGAAGAAGGGGTTTTAGGTGGACGGAAATGCTGCTCCCTTCACATAAGCCACGGCCACTGCATTTTAAGAGGGATCAGATAGCACAGAAAAAGCACTGGGATGCAAGTGATGCAACTGTACCCATCTTCTCCACTCACCTACAGTCTTCCTTTCTCTCTAAACTGAGCTGAAAGTCCTCCTGCACCAACAGCCCCCTGTGCTTAGCCCTGCACCCCTTGATCCGTGGCCACCCAGTGCTGTGCCTCTCATGCCGAGCTGGTCGGGAGGAAGGGCCTGGAACAGTGAGGGCCGTCCCCAGCCTCCTGTCCTTGATGAGCAGCGTGCAGAGCAGACCGTGTGTGCGTGGATAGAGACAGGCTCAGACTGAGCCTGCAAAAGGCATGCAGAGAGCACGTCACACAGCAGGCGCTTAATAAAGACACGCTGAGTTAAGTCCAGGATAAACTGAAGGTAGAAGACGTAATCTCTGGGGGGTAGGAACAGGCCCTTGAACAGAATTTTCCTTGCGTTTAAAGTGTTCCCCAAATCTCTAGTCGTTACAGATGCCCAAGGGGGTGAGTTAACACCAAGACTGATTCTTACTCTAGGAAGCATCTCTCTTCGTGGAGACCACATTCATGTGTTCATCTTCAGAGAGCAGAGGGGCCCAGGGCTGAGATGAGGCCAGGGCAGGAGAGTGCTGGACACCCCCGGGAGGTGAATGGAGGGCGACCAGGACAGCGGCCTTTGAGGCTCCCCCTGTGTCCCATGCTGGCCTCTTTGTCCAGGCACTGGGGAAAAGGAGGGCGGCCCAGGGTGGAACTCACACACATGCATTTTCCTTTCTTCTAGCTCCTCAGTGGTGCATGTGCCTGGAGTGAATGATATTCAGTCCTCCTCTTCGACAGGCCAGAACATGTCCCAGATCTCCCGGCAGCTAAACCAGAGTCAGGTGTCGTGGACAGGGAGTCGGCCACCTTTTCCAGGACAGGTATGGATGTTGGGAGGGCATTTCCCCCAGATGCCCAGAGAAGGGGAGTTCCCTGGAATGTGCTTTCTTTGGATTCCAGCCCGGGGGCTGTGCCTAGCTAGACCAACCTCCCCCTTAGCAGCTGCCCCTGCAGCACCAAGGCCCCAGACCTTGGGGTGCACGTGACCCCTGCAGCCTTTCCTCCTCCTAGCTGTGCCTTGGGCAGCTAGCAGGGAGGGGCAGAGACACCCATCAACAGTGAGCCCCCTTACCGCGCTCTGAACCTCTGGTGCTTCCATACCAGGCAGCACGAGAACAGCCACTCTTGTGGCACACCCTGTTCCCTGTAGTCACCGTGAAGCTGGGCACTGACTGGGCTCAGGGAGTTCTTAGTATTCCTAATGCCAAAGCCTCCATAACGGAAAGCCAGGGAGCCCAGATCATTATAACCCTGGGGGTTTCTTTAACAGTCAGACCTGCCTCAAAGATCCCTCAGTTCTAGGGCCTTCGCGCTTTGGGCTGACCTATGTCCCTCCAGCTGGGAGGGCCATGGGGAGCCACTGTCAAGACAAGAGCAGGCACTGCCTCTGCCTTCTGCACCTGCTGGGGACAGAGCTTAGCCTGGGGCCTTGGGGAGATCTGCTGGGTGTGTCTCGTCTTTGCCTGGTCCTGATTATAGCAAATCCCATCTCAGTCTAGCAAGACCCAGTCGTCTCCCTTTGGGATCGGAACAAGCCACAGCTACCCGGCAGACCCCTCCTCTTACAGCCCGCTCTCCAGCCCAGCCACCTCCTCGCCGAGCGGTAATGCCTACTCCAGCCTTGCCAACAGGACTCCAGGGTTCGGTAGGTGGGGAACCAGGGAAACAATTCTTGGGAGAGCTCCCAAAAATGCTTTCTAAACACGCTGAATTTGGGGGCTGGGCCCTCAAACTCCCGGGCTACAGGGACAAGGTCCAGAGGTTTGCAAACACCTCTTCTCCCTCTGGCAGTGAGAGACTGGGTGTGCAGACCTGGGCGTTGCGATTCAACTCTTTACCATTTTCAAAGTGCTGGAATTATGTTCTTGAGCTCCTATGTGATCTGAATGCTGTTTTAGCTCTTTATAAATTCTTTATAACCCTTATAAAGTTAAAAACCCTTTGCTAACACAAACTCAGGCCTTGGGGTTAAGCATCAGCCTCCACCCCTGGCGGGCTCAGTCCCTGCTCCCTGTGCTTACTGAAGGTCCTCAGCATGTCTGCCGGGACCAGGTCCCCACTGCCTGCTGCCTGTCCCCTCCCTCTCTCTGCCTCTGCTGGCCTTGGGTGATGCCCAGCAGGGTGGCTCACAGGGCTTTTCTCTGCAGAATCAGCCATTCTCGGGTGAGCGTGAAGCTGGACCCAAACACCTGACTTTCCATTTGGCAAGTTAAAGCTTCTGTTTCAGCTGCTTGTCTGTTTGTCAGGCACGTGAGAAACCCCGCAGAGCCCCTGGTGTGGAGTCGCCAATGCTCCCTGTGCATTCCCCACCTCTACCCCTGACGACAGCTCCTGTGCGCAGCCAAGGCCTGGGCACAGCACTCCCTGAGCCCGTGTGTGGGTGGCCCTCCCCCTTGGGATCAGCTCGCCCCCACTCCAGACCCGTGTCCTTGTGGTGTGGTTCATGTTCAGCTCGGTTGTCCTTCCCGTGTCAGTGAATCTCAGTTTAGAAGCTCGGTGTCCGGTTTCAGGAAGGAGAAGCCCTGAGGTCAGCCAGGTACTCGGTTAAGATGCCCCTGACTCCAGGAGAGCACCCCTCCCCACCGTCCACATCTGGTGTCCTCGCGGGGGTGAGGGAGACCCCTTGCCACCCCCAGTTGTGGGCTGCACAGACACGAAGCACCACAGGCACCTAGTCCTAGCCAGAGGCTCTGACTCACTTTCACTCAGCAAGCCCTGGGTGCCAGGCCTGCGGGAGCCCTGGAGCACAGACGGGGGAGACCTGGCCCCCATCCTGAGTAGAGCACAGTCCGGAGACCAAGGCAGAGGACACGGGGGGAGGAGGGTGCCGCACGGGTGGCAGCCACGGTCTGCACAAAGTTGAAGGCCGGATGGTCGTCGTGCCTGACAGGCCAGGAGAGGCTTCAGAGCAGAGCTGACATGCATCCCTGGCAGGGCCCTGCAGCATCTGGCTGTGACCGTGACGGGACAGGTGGGCAGGCCACCTCTCTGCCCTGACGATCCAGTGCCATTTGTTCTGTGTCTGTGTTGTCTCCACTAAGCAAATGCCAGGCCTGGAAGTGAGGATGGGACGCAGGAAGGACAAAGACCCCAGAAAGAGGCCCCTGCCCAGATGGCCAAGAACAGGATCACACGAATGGGGCTCCAGACTCAGCAGCCATTTCCAGTTTCCTTCACACTCACACTCAGCTGGCGATGATGCTGACAACGGCAGCAGCTAAGCCTTACTGGAGTCTCCCTGGCGCTCGCACCTGGCACCATTAATGCTCACAGTAGCCCTGCAAGGGAGCTGCCGTTACTATTCCCACTTCACAGATAAATGAACTGAGGCACAGCAAGGCAGGACAGCTTACCCACGGCCACGTAGCTGGGTCAGAACTGAGCCTGGCCATGCATTAAAGACTGCTCCTGTCCGCCACTCCACACTCACCGTCACGGCCAGTTTGCTCTGCAGGGCTCCTAGAGTTAAGCAGGAATTGGATGTCTCTGCCGTGTTCCTTCATTTACATTAATTAGAAAGGGGCTGGACCCTTCCAATGAGGGAATGGAAGTGAGTATAGAATAGGGATGTTAAGGACTGGGGTGTTTCCTTGGCCTCCCCTCAGCCTGTCATGTGTCCACTCTGGCAGAAGCTGTTGGAGGGGAATTAGATGTGAGTGTGTTTGGAAGCCAAGCCGTGGTGTGGGAGGCAGGTGGGAAGGGGGGAGCAGGAAGGGAGGCAGGCTTGGGAATGGGGAGGAAGAGGAGAGGGGGCTACAGGAGGAAGCCCTAGTGCAGGCAGAGATGGCCCAGAGCTCACCTCGGGTGGGAAAAGTGGTCTGGAGGGGCTGCAGAGTGGGTGAGCACCTGGCCCCCTCTTGACCATGGGGTCAACCCCCGCACCTGAGGAAGCAGAGTCCCACTCTGACTGGGGGCAGGGGCCAGGCTATGGTTAAGGTAGAGGAAAGAGGATGTGAGATTATCGAGGGCGTGTTTATCACCAAGGATGGTAATCTCCCGAGGGTGCCTGGGAAGCCCTGCAGTGGAGAAGGACCAGAGCAGTCTCCGCTAGTGGCCAGCGCATTAATTATTTAATAAACAGAAAACCGGGGAAAATCTAGGCAGTGTTTAATTGTACAGCAGATGCATGTTCTAGCCCTGCATGTGCAACACCTGAACAGCCTCACGGGGGCTGTCTGAAGGCGTGTGAGAGACAGCTGCAGCCTCAGTGGGGCACAGATGGGTCCCCTAGTACGGCAGCACCCCAACTAGTTACCCTTGGCCAGAACTGACAGGGGCAGCACAACAAGTCCTGGCTGACCTGGATGGGCAGTGCCTCTGGGCACACTTACTCAACATCCCCCAGCAGTGCCCCAGAAGCAGGCATCAAGGGACAGCAAGCACAGCATGTCACTTTTGAAGTTTTTTTTGTTTGTTTTTGCAGTTTTGGGCTGGGTCTGGGTTTGAACCTGTCACCTTTAGCATATGGGGCCGGCGCCCTACTCCTTGAGCCACAGGCGCCACCCAGCATGTCACTTTTGAATAGTGCTTCACCAGCTGCTGGACCCCTCAGGACTGCTTCAGAGACCGAGCTCAGACACGGATGAGAAAGTCTCTGCCTGGGCCTCGGCCCTTTCTATGGTGCACACACTGGTTCTGTCCTCCGAGCTCTTCCGTCCTGAGCACGTCTGCCACGTCAGGTGTATTCAGTTCTCTGGAGCTGTGATGCTATTGCATTTCCAAAGTTAGTCTCATTTTCATTTTGTCTCGGGTGACAGAGGAAACCTAGCCATCAGGAACAAAGCATCTGGCAGCGAAGTGGGAGAACACGCCGTCCTTTTATTTAAGCACATTCACGCACTTATTCCCTTAATAAGTAAGCGGGGAAAGTGTTGTGTCTGCCAGGGCCCAGGCAGGAGACAGACATCATGCCAGTTGTTTGAACGGGGAAAGTTTAAAGATTTTTAAAGCTAATATATGGTGATAAAGGAGGATTCTGGGGAATGTAGGAACAGCAAGCGTGGGCAGCAGCTTCCATCTGTGTGGGTAAGGAAAAGCAGACAGGAAAGGAACCAAGAATTTGGGGGAGGAGACCTCACCCTGCTAAGTCTGATGCTCAGCCCCTGTTGAATGTTTCTGCCCCGGGAGCACACACCTGGTAAACGTGCAGAGGCTGCGGGCTGCAGCTGGTCTGTGGAAATAGCCGCCAGCTGGCGGAGAGCCTCAGCAGAAAGTGCAGGTCCACAGAACTTCCCAGCAGGTGGCCAAGAACTTCCCCAGAGAACTGGTTCACAGGAGACCATTCTCGGGTGGTAGGGAACTTGCTGGACAGCAAATGCCACTCAACTTCTCGCACACTGCCATTAGCCACACTGCAGCAGGAAGCAGCCACCACACGCTTCCCGTGCACACTACCGTCAGCCACACTGCAGCAGGAAGCAGCCACCACCACATGCTTCCCGTGCACACGCGTGCCTTGCTGTCTCGCCAGTATCTTCTCATGGCAACACCTCACATTGCACCAGCTGGCAAAGGAGAAATGTTTATAGGGTACAGTTCAGTATCACAAAGCAGGACAAAGAAGGATGAATTTAGAGCTAAGTCAAGGCAATAAGTTGATAAGTGGCAGCAGTGAACACAAATCCCTAAATCACTGGGTTTCTTTCTGTCTCAACTACTACCAGGCGTCTGCTTGTCAATATCACGTCGTTTCTTAGAGAAATTCAAGGAGCCAAGCACACAGGTTCCTCCTCTACTCAGAGGTGCAGTAGCAGGCCAGGTTTTCATTCCCTGACTTCCCCCGAGTGTGGTATATATGCCTATGTATATTTATAGAGGGTCTAAATTACATTTTCTTAGCAGAACACTCCAGATGTGACATCTTAGCAGGCACAGGCGCGTCCATGGCTTCTTGTTCACCAGGTGCTTTTCAGTTTAGGATGAGGGAGTGAAAGCAAGCCATTCCTGGGTGGCACAAGTCACACCCAGCTCACAGCAGGTGACACTGACAGCTCTGAGGATGAGCCTCTCTTACAAAGCTTGGAGCATGTTGCCCTTCCTTAAGAGAGCCACCTCAGCCCGCCTCACCCCGCCTGTATTTACTTTGGAGAGAGGAAGTGAAAGAATGTGTTATTCCAAACAGGTGTGAAGATCCTTTCAGTGGGAAATGGAATGCGTAATTCAAGATGGGAGCAGGGCAGGATAAGCATGGGGAGGAAGGGGTGGGATTTCAATGATCTGAAACATTTGCAGACTGCATGTATCTTACTCCCCAGCTTCCACCCAAAAGCTGAGCCCTGTACATTTTTACCACTGAATTTTGGGAAACTGTAGAACTCTCTGTTCCTACTAGTTAGGGTGGAAAGGTGAGGTCTCAGCTAGAAATCTGGGGCAGGGCCGTCTGTGATCCTTGTTATGAGATACAGTTTTCTTATGCCTCGAAGTCCTTAGTAAGAGCACCAGCTGTCTTTTTTTTTTTTTTGCGCTGTTGCCCAGGCTGGAGTGAAGTGGCCAAATCATCACTCACTACAGCTTTAGACTCTTGGGCTCAAGTGATCATCCACCTCACCCTCCCAAACTACCAGCCAAGGTACCAGTACTAGGCATGGGCCACCACACCTGGCTGACACGGTTTGTCAACCTCAGTAATGCTGACATTTTGGCTGGATAATTCTTTGTGTGCAGGCTCTCTATGGGTTATCGGTGTTCAACCGTAACCCCAGTGTCTGCCCACTAGCATTCTTCTTTCTATGATAATGACAAGTTCTCTCTAGACGTTGCCAAATGCCCTGGGGGTCGGAGGGGAGTGCTCAGATCTCCCCAGGCTGGCAGCCACTGAGCTGGACCCAGCTGCACAGGACACACAGGACCTCTAAGCAGGACTTGAAGTTGGCCTTGAATATTAGGGCAATTTTCAAATCAGCTGCATCTCACAAGGAGAAGACCCTAGGTGGTAAGCATGGAATTATAGCACTGAACTTCAAACTGTACTAAAGGAAGGTGCTGTCCCTGCCTCCACAACCTAGAAATCCATAAACTCCTCAAGACTCTGTCCCATGGTCTGAAGGCCCACTTAGCTGGCCCAGGGGGCAGCAGCCAGTAACACAACCTGTGTGGACACCCAGGCCAGCAGGTGCCCAGACCCAGCCAGGGCTGTGGCAGCCTAGGCCTTGCTCAGACAGCCTGTGGAACAGCAGGAACGGCACAGCTAGAGCCCAGCTCATCATTTGTAATTGGCTTTGGGTCGATAAGGGAGCATAATAGACGTTGACCACCAGGCTTGGTCTCAGAAGGGGGCTAGTTAGGTACGTGGCGGGGGCAGACCCTGGGCGGCCCTCCTTGGCATCTGTGCATCGCGGGATGCCACAGTGCTCTGCCACGCAGGAGAGATTACAGTGATTTTCTTTTTTATTTTTTGTTAAGCAGGCCCAGTTGAGGGGCAAACTCTCTCCCTGGTGTGCAGGGCCAGCGCTCTAATCACTGAGCCACAGTTTACACTGATATTCTTAGTCATTATGTAGCGAGAGAGGTCACTGATGCAATTCAGGAGGAAAGAAACACGTGTAGTAGCAGAGGCCGAGAGGAGGACTTTGGCTTCAGCAATCCCATCTCATGGCTGGTGAACGCATCTCTCAGGTCATCGCTTTGGAGTGAATGCCTGTCCCAAGAAAGCCTCAAGTCTGAGTTAGGGCCCGCTCCCGGAATCTCGTAAGACCCACAACAATTCCAGCTGCCCAGAGACTCACCGGTCTTTCTCATGGGTTGGACCAGTCTTCATCGCCACTGGGCCGCCAGCACACCGCTCAATGCCAGGGGCATTGCGGGCATCCAGCCTGAGCACTGCGTTCATGGGAAGAATGCCCAGGGCTTCAGGGTCAGAGAGATCAGGGCTCACACCTGGGTCCGACATTTCTACACTGAATAGATTGGGCTGATGTCCTGCTACCTCTGAGCTTCACTTTCCTTATCTGAAAAATGTGGGTAATAAGCCCATTTCTTGCAGTTGGAATGAAGAGAAAAGGAACCGAAATAATGTGTCTAGAATACCCAGCATGGTTCCTAACACACAGCACCCTATGTACAGTCAATTCCCCAGAAACTCTAGGTCCTTTCCACCCATCCCTAAACAAGCTCATGCCATTTCCAAAGCACGCTCGTTAATTTGCAGACATTTAAGAACTTTTATTCTGAAGTCTCATACCTGCACTTAATAGAATGGAGTACCGCCCATGCAGATAGAGAGCTGATCTTCCTCTGATCCCCGTCCCCCGACACCCTGCCCTCAGGACGCCTCAGGTGCAAGTAGGGATGGGTTTGGAGAATGTGTGTTCTTCCCTCCCCCTCATTCCTCCCTCCTTCCTTCCTTCCCCGCGTCCTTTCCTTGTTACTTCAGCAGACTCTCTTGAGGCCTCCTGTATTGCAGGTGTCGTTCTCAGGAAAGCCCGGGAGGGACGTAGACATGACCCTGGGCCTTCAGTCACAATTTGGAGTCAGTCCGTATAGTGTGATGGGCCACAGAGAAGCCAAGAAGGGACAGTGACGGAGGGAGATGATCGCTCGCCCGGTGGCTGCTCACCTCCTGCTATGGAGAAGACACACTTGATTAGGGCTTTGAGCCCGAGTGGAACCCTCTGGGCACGAGAAGAAGGTTATGGGAAGAGAGAACTCATATGCCCAGCTGGGGGCACAGCTCAGCTCAGCAGGACAGACAGGGAGTTGGGGCAGGGGTGGACCCGAGGGGAGAGGCGTCCGCAGAACCTATGGCTGAGTGGACGTGCGGCGTGAGTGGGAGCAAAGTGTCCAGGCTCAGGACTGTCCTCTCTGGATGGCGACCTCAGGCAGGAAGTGTTTCTGGTAGCCTTCACACTGCTGGGAAGTGTTACCCAGATAGGGTAGATGGAGCCAAAGCTCAGGAGAGAAGCTGGGACTGTAAACCTGCTGGACACGTGAGCTGACCATCCCCAGCTCTCCCCTCTCCGCACAGCTGATAGTCCCCCAAAACATGGAGGCGACTCCTCCCAGAGTACCTCGAGTCCATCTGCTTCTCTCCAGGTGCTTTGGCTCCCTGGTCCAGGGGACCGTCATCTCCTACGAGGATCTCTACAGCAGCCCCTCCCAACTGGTCTCCCCCACTCTCCTCCCATCCACCCCCAGTAGGTGACTTTCCTGCAGGTATGATCTGTGCTTGCCTCACGGATATGGAAATCTGAGCCCTGGCTCACCCTCCAGCCTCATCTCATCACTTGCCTGGCCACCCTCGGTCCCTCATCCCTCCTGAGCCTTGTGTGGGTGCCTGAAGGCACAAACGCTGTCCACTACTGTCTAGAATTCCCTGTGGCCCCACCTCCAAAACTGGCTAAACACTATTAATATTTATTTCCCTTCTGGTCTGATCAGAGATCCCCAACAGGCCTTCCCATGTCGTGCGACCAAGTCAGGTACCCTCTGCAGAGTCCTCCAGCCCTCTCGGCTACATGGCAGGGCTCCCGATGTCTCCCTCCCCTATTCATGCTGTGGGCTCATCGAGATAGAAACCAGCTTTTCTTCCGGTGTGCCTACAGTGCCAGCCTGCAGCCTATGTCAGTAGGAACTCCGAAAATACTTGCCAGATGAATAAGTGAATGAGTCAGTTCGTAAAAAGAGAAGAGGTTGTTCCCCTCCTGCCCACTGTGAAAGGCGAGGCCAGACTCCACGCTTTACTGGCAGCTTGTGTGAAGGCAGCAGGCTGCAACCTTTTTAGCACCAGGGACTGGTTTCATGGGAGACAGTTCTTCCACAGCCCAGGGGGTGTAGGGATGATTTGAGCACATTACATTTATTGCACTTTATCTCTATTATTATTAAATTGTGATGAAATAATTACACAACTCACCATAATGCAGAATCAGTGGGAGCCCTGGGCTTGTTTTCCTGCAACAAGACTGTCCCGTCTGGGGGATGATGGGAGACTGTGACAGATAAAGCTTGGCTCACTCGCCAGGTGGCCGCTCACCTCTTGCTGTGGAGCCTGGTTCCTAACAGGCCACGGACCAGCACCAGCCCAGCACCCAGGGGTCGGGGACTGCAGTGTTAAGGGACAGAGTCGTAGGTAAAAGGGTCAGGGATCACCTCAGAAGGAGAGCCTGGAAGGCAGTGGAACTAATGCTTGATGCAATCCTGAAGTCAATTAGATGATTTCAAACAGAATGATCAAGAGCATTGAAGCCCGAGAGAGGCTGATGAGAGCTCCTTGAATGCGGCTGAGCTGGACTCTCAGAGCAGATTTGGCCACAGAGTGGTCCATGTGGCTGAAGAGGGAGGGAAACGGGCAGCCACTGCCTGTACGGTGGCTTGGGAAGGGTGATGGATGGCAAAGGGGAGGAAGGGCTGAGGAAGTTGATTTGTGAGAGCCACCCCCCCTGCCCAGGATGCTGAGGCAGCGTCCTGGAGCAAGGCGGAGTCTTGGAGTGAGGCAGGTTGGCGGTTATCTACTCTCAGTGCATTAGAACCGTCCCCCAGCTGCCCTGACTTTCCTTCAGCAGATGTGACCATGTCCCTTCACCCTCCCACTGAGCTGCTGTGCTCAGGGCTCTGCAGGCTCCCCAGTGGGACAGGTGCCTGTCAGGTGCGACTCCCCTCCTGGCCCCGGCAGCTGCTGCTACTCGTTGAATTTTGGCACTGTCTTGAAACAGGCCTGTCCTCCACTCAGCCAACTCTAGATTCTTAGATTGACAAATCAGGCCCGTGGACACGATTCTAACAAAGAGTTCCTCTGGCGTTTGAGAGACCCAGGTCTGAGTTTAGTAGAAAAGGCATCACAGATTGCCAGATGCTTATTTTACAGTAGAACCCTGTGTGCACCATAGATTTAACATTTCCTTTGTGCTGAAGTAGGGATTTTTACCCTGCCTTGATGGTTGATGTCAGAGAACTCCTTGCCAACTGTCATCATCATACAGAATGAAAAGCACCGAGGGTGAAGCATTGGAGGGAGCTTATGTGTTTTATTAAAGCCCTTCATGTCTCACGCGGTGTATATGGGTGCTGGGTCTGCATATGTGTGGAAGAGAGAGAGGACAGAGAGTAAGAAAGATTGACAGATTCTTTTCCTTGAACACGTTCCAGCCTTGGCTCAGATTGCCCCAGTGCCCAGCTCAGTGATGGGTGAGGGGTGTGGCCTGCCTGTGGCCAGCATAGATGCTGGAAAAAGTAAGGTGGGGCAGCCTGTCCTGTCCCCCAGAGCTTGACCGAGAGTCCATTGTCTCTAGAATGTTATTGAATGATTTGAAAGAAGAAAGAAAGTTCCTACGCTTTGTGATGTGCCTTGAGCATCTTCTTTATTTGAATCTCAAAAATGTTTCAGGTATTTTTCCTGTTTTTATTTTTCCTGTGGGTATATTTTTATAACCTATGGGAAGCAAAATAGCTCTCATTTATAAATACATTTCTTGATTCCCACAGAGGAAGCGTAGCTTCTTGTCTGACCAGTACCCAGATTCCTTCCCTCTCACACAAACATCACCAGAAAACCACCTGACGGGGCTACGGCCCAGTCGGAGGACGGTGTAGCACGCCACCCTGTGTGGCTTCTGAGCTGCTGGAAAGGCAGAGCATGAGGCTGGCCATTCTGGGGGCCGCGCTGAGGGCAGCTGTTCCTCTAGAGGGGCCGATGCCTTTAAAGAGCAGCCTGTGGACAAAGGGGGTCGGGAGCACCAGCAGACTGCGTCTGCCTCCTGCCAAGCCTGTGCTGCGAGGAGGGGCCTCTCTCACCCATGTTCCGAGCCCCTCAGACAAGCCCCTGATCCCCACCAAAGTTTCCATGAATGGTCACCAAGGGCATGGGGTGCTCCAGGGCTTAAAGCACCTGGTTAGCTGGCAGGTGACCCCAGGGAGAGCCAGGCACCTGCCCCAGGGCCCCTGCGTCTCTCGTGTCCACGCTGCTTCTTGCCCCTCAGAGTGAGAAATTCAGGGACAGAAAGCACAGCTGAGGGCATAGCGTCCCTTTCAGAAATGGGGGCCCTCTGAACTGCGGCGGCTCTTAGGTCTCACAGAACCATGGACGGCTTTTAAAGGAAGTGTCCTGTACGTCGGATCTTTCAGCTGAAAGTGGACAAGGTAACGGGCAGTTCCAAGGGCGGCCCTCAGAAGTCTGGTCGCAGTGGCAGAGCCAGCACCACGGTCAGCAGAGCGGTGAGCAGCACCCCCACCAGCAGCCCGGTCAGACTGAAGTGTTCCAGGTAAATCGAGCGAGCACCGCCTTGTCATAGGTATCGGCGCCTTCTCTCTGCTTCCTTTCCCCCTCGCTCTGTGCCGCACCACCGCCTACCCGGTAGCCATCGTGAGTCCTGGCCCAGCCTGGGCTAGAGGGAGTCCAGGGGTAGAAGGTCCCATCCTGCCTGGCCAGAGACCTCAGGTGCATGTGGGAAGGGGCAGGGACCGTAGCCTCTGAGCCAAGGCACAGGAAAGGGGGTATTGCAGCCGGACATGTCCCTGCCCCAGAGTCCGAAGCTGCCTGGGAGGGGCACACAAAGCCAAGGCTGAAGGACCCTCTCTCTCCTTGGCCTCAATGCCTCCTGCTCTCCACCCCTTTCCTGTCCTTGCCAGGCCCTCGCCTCATGCCAGCCCTGCCTGGCTCAGCTCTTGCCTTTGGTTAACTCAGGACACCCCCGACCAAGGATACCTGGCACCTTACAATTCTGTGGTGTTCGAGACCTTGCTAGCCCACTCCTCCTGCCCAGGGCAGGCTGTGCAGCTGGCCTGGGTCCCACGGCCCTACAGGACAGGGCTGTGCCCCCTTTGGGTTTCCTGGGCTTAACTGGAAGACTCCAGAGGGGGTACAAGCCTGCTGACTGCCCTTAGCCGAGAGCTCAGCCCATCCCAGGTCAAGAAGAAGCCCAGGCAACCTGCATTGCGCCCCAGGCCTGCCCTGCAAAGTGAGGAAGGAGGCAGGACCATATCACAGAAGGTTCTGAGAGTCCCAGGGGTAGGATTACCCCACCCTCTTCCCAAGCTCCTTTCCCCAAGGCCAAGAGCATCTTCACAGACAGAGGTCTAGAACCCAGATGTCACTCAGACCCCCAAGGGGCAGGGCAGCATTCCTGTAACTGTGCTGAGGAGGCCTTGCCTGAGCCTGCCCCCTCCCCCATCAGTCATGTCCCTCCCCCCTCCTGCTGAAAGCCTCTACTCCTTCCCGTCCTCAGGCCTCACAGTAGCCCCATAAGGGCAGAATTTCCTGATGTGGGTTTTCATGGTCATGATGCTAAAAGGAAATTCTTGGTCAAACAGGGTTATGAACACTGGTTAGAAAAAGTTATTCAGTTACTTTATTGCGAGACTTATCAGAGCTTTTATTAAATCAATGGGACTGGACTTCTAACAGGCAAGCAAAGGATGCTTTGTTTCCCAAACTTATTTATCCACAGAATTCTTTTCTCATAGAGTACCCCATGGGCTGAGAACCCAACCGAACCCACGCTGGGAAATTCACCATAAGGAACTGAAGCGTTGCTACTCCCATTTTCTGGGTGGATTTTCTGAGGGCCAGAGGACCCAAAGGATTTTAAGGAGCTGAAGTCCAACAAGTCAGGGGGTGTGGCCCTTCCTTAAGACGCACGCTGCAAGCAGGCAGGCCTCTGCACATCCGACTCCTGCCTCACGCTTGCATTTCTCTTGCATTGCAACTATCTCCTGTGTGCACCTTGCTGGGTGCCGGCCTGGGATCTTGTCCACCCTGTGTCCCTGGCTCAGCCCTAGATCCTGATGTTGCTCACCTACTGGCATGATAGCTCCCCAAGGAGAGCAGTTTCCAGGCGTCTGAGGACCCCTGCAGGGCACCCTGCAGAAGCCCAGGGGGCTCTCCCTCCTGGGCTGCCCAGTGAGAGACGGGCTGTGAGGGCGGGCGGCGGTGTGGGCTCCTAGGACGTGCCCAGGGCACTGGCCAGCAAGCTGACCCCCAGTGGCTTTCTTTCTTCTCCTCTGCAGGATATGCTGCCCATGCCGGGAGATCCCACCCAGGGGACTGGCAACTATAACATCGAAGACTTTGCCGACCTGGGCATGTTCCCCCCATTTTCTGAGTAGCTTTGAGGCTCCCACTGTACAGTGCCACCCCTGCTCTGCCACCAATGCCCCTGTGAACGGGGCCCACCCTCGCCTTGCTTGCCCTGCCACAGGACCCCCACCAGAAGCCGTCCTCCCCCTGTGTCCCCAGGCGCGGCATTTCTCTGCTCTAACCCATAGCTGTGGCTGCTCGGCCACTGACCAGGGCCCCCGGGTAGACGTTCGGGGATCAGATGTATTTATTGTATTTTTTCTGTGTGTGCTCAGGAGCCTGCTGGGTCCTTAAATTTGGTTGTGAATAATCTCTTAACAGACAATTTATACCCATAAGAAATTCAGTAATGCCCAGAGAGACCACATGGCACCAGCAGGCCCGCCCAGGATGCTGAAGGCAGCGGCTTTTCTCTTCGCTTCTGTGGGTTGGGTGGTCCGGAGTGGGCTTGGGGAAGGAGGCGAGCAGAAGGCACAAGCTTTGTCTGCCAGCTGGGGCTGAGGAGCCAAGGGACACGGAGGCGGCTGCCCTCGGCTCCACCGACCTCCCTGAGAACTCATCACACCGTGGGATGTGTGTGCTTTGTGCAGTGTGACGTGAACTTTCTGTCCTAATGGACGTGCTATGCCCGTGTCTGTCAGGTGTGGCTAGAGTGAGTGTGTAGAACCCACAGAGTGTACAGTGAGTGCAGGGACTGAGCCGTACACCCAGTCCCCAAGCCCAGCAGCAGCACTGCTGTGATGGGAGGACGCTCGGCCTGGGTTCAGGAGCCAGGCTGACAGGGTCACGAGAGTCACAGCTGGGGACCTGCTCACTTTGATAGGTCAGTTCAGGTCCCCCGTCTTCAAGGAGCCAGCCTCATCCTATAGAAGCCCCGTGGGCACACTCCTGTCTCCCACTGGGGTCTGAGCATCTGTGTTCCTGACCCCACGTTGGCATCGCCTTGCTCCCTCTATGGGAAGAGGCTCCCATCCTGAGGTCACAGAGGCCTGGGCCCTTCTGGACAGGAGTGGATGGCAGGAGCAAGACTCCCAGGCCCTCCTGTCCTGTCTGGTGCCACGTTCTGCTCAGGGGCCCTGGAGGTGGCCACTGAGCCTCCTTTCTGGAGCTCGATGGGAGGAACAGGGGTGGCTTGGGAGGGACAGAGTGCAGGCCCGTGGGGCAGAAGACTTGGGTTCCGGTTCTGGCTCCATTTCTGGTTTTGCCCTATATTTATCAGGGCCTTGAATTCCTTGTATGATCTTAAGACAGGAGAAAAGTGACTTCCAGAAGCTTCTGCCTGGCTGACCTCTGAGCCCCTGCTCTCTGACTTGCGGTGCTGTGCTCAGACTTAGGCAGATGGCTTGCAGACCTATTTTCACAGGCCTCCCCTGCTCCCCACCCTTCCCAGTGGGAGTGAGGGTTCCACTGACCCCCACCTAGGGGAGCAGCTGCAGTGGCCATGCAGGACAGTCCTTGTGCCCCCAGATTTGGGGGGTTGAAAGGGGGGCATTGGTTGTCAGTGGCCTGAGAGCCAGTGAACCCAGCATGTAGGGAGGAGTCAGGAGAGAGTGTGGTTCTTTGAAGGCTCAGCATCGCCCCCAGCCCTGTCTGGCATCCAGGGAGACCCACTGCTCAGTGTTGATGGGGAGTTCACCTGGTAAAGACCGACCATGCTGAGCAGAATGCCTGTGGCTGGCAGCCAGTACATGTGATCCCAGTTCCTAGGCGCTACCTTAACCCTGACTTGGCAGTGTCTAGAGTGGCTTGTAAGCCTTTTGTCTGTAGTGGTGACCGGATTCTGAGTTCAGTGTTCCTCCACCTCCGAGTGAAGCTTTCTTGCTTCTGGGCACTTGGCAGTTGGTTGAAACCCTGCACATCCCCATGGGGCAGCCTAGAATGGGCCTCTCTCCATGCCCCGTCCCTGGGGCCACCTCTACCTCCTGCAGCTTGAGCTTGCCCCAGGCCGTGGGCGTAATTATTCCCCCCTACCCCCCCCAAAAGGCACAAAAATAACTCTCTGATCAAAGAAGTATTTCTCAGTGAGTTGAAAACAGACTCCTTGCAACCTTTGGCTTGTGAATCCAGAAGTCGTGGGAGGTCTTATGTTTGTTTCTGCCTTCTGTTTTTCGGAGGAACATTAGAGACTTTCCATGGATGCACACGCAGGTGGACACAGGCACGGAGCACCTGCCCCGTGTCCGGGCTGTGCAGGGCACCGAGGGGCCAGAAGAACAGGCCAGGAGCACTGTTCCACCACCCTCGCTCTGCTTCCTCCCCTGGCACTGCGCCCTGGGAGTGGAGGGTTGGTGACTACCCAGGCTCTGCCTCCTTCCCCTCCAGCCCTGTCCTAGGAGCATCTGTGGCTTGTGTTCAATGTCTTTCCTATTCCCCACACCACTTGTGATTCCTGGAAGTGAGTGTATAAATAGATAATAGTGGAGATGGAGGAGTTGAAGGCTAGGGCTGGGAGGATCCCACACCCAAGGGATTCTCTCAGCAAATATTTTTGAGACAAACTGGAGTTAAAAATTAAAGCCCCAGGGTTTACGCATCCAGGTTTGCAAAAGAACCTTCCACGCCAGTCCTGCCCAGCCTCAGAGTCCAAAGCACTCACGCTATGCTTGTCCCAGCCAATGCCCAGCACCTCTTCTACTGGAGACTGGGTGAAGCTGGATTATGAGGGGACCAGCACTCATGGCTTTGTTTGGCTCCTCAATTGTCCTTCTCTGAGGTACTGGACTTTGTACCAACTCCCCCAGGCTGAGCAAGCAGAAGGCTTTCCCGGAGAGAGGGCCACGCAGTAACGCCTGAGTCCCTGGCAAGGGCACAGACGCAGGGCAGTGACAGTGACAGTGGCCAAGGATGGTTCTAGAGCACGCTGCCTGCATGTTACTCCCCCTACTTTTGCTTTTAGTTTTCTCTTCAGGGAACAATAGGGTCATTCGTTACAAATGCCGCATCTTGCCCTGCTTTCCGACAGGTCACGTTCAACCATGTCGTTATTTCATGAGTGGTGAATATTGCAAATAGCGTGGGGATCCTGATAGCTGATGGAACTGAACACGGAGGAGCTTTAATCTTCTATATCAGTAAAACTGCCCGTGTTGTCCAGATTAGCTGCACTCACACATGTCAGCGCTTCTGCTGGCACCAGCCAACAGATGAGGCTGACCCCCAGGAATGACCGGTGGCCTCTCCCCCACCCACCTCACTTGGGGAAGCCCATGAGCTACGCCAGCACAGCGAGCACTCCCTCTCAGGGCGCACCTGCTCCAACCTGCCCCCAAAATAAGAACAAGCCAGACACCTAACAGCTCCAGCCAGGAGCTGCTCCAACTGGAAACCCCCTCTGTGTTATCAGAAAATATAGGTTTGGTGTTAAGTTGTGGTGCCCTGAGTTGTCAGGACTCTCCCCACCAATCCCAGTCCTGAGGAGCCACAATTCTTCCTTTTCCTCCACTGCCTGAGTCTGGGGCAACTTCAGAGACACCACACAATGGCGTGGGCACATTTTCACATGTCCGAGTCTCTGGGTCTTGTAGCCAAAACTGGCTTTACAGTGAAGCAACTGGCTGAGGCCTGTGGGGCACTGACGTGTACGCAAGTAGGAGACAAGGTTCCCAGGCTGTGCAGGACCAGGGCAGTTGGCTTCATCTAACAAGCTCAGTTTCCTTTAAAAAAAAGAAAAAAGATTTCACAAGCAGGCTTCAGTGGACAATGTAAGCACTTAAGCATTTCTCTTTTAACCTTACTTCTTATGGATGTGAACTGTGCTGTGGATAAATCATTTGTATTTCTTGAATGTTCTCTATGACTAACAGTTATTAAGTCAGTTGTGTATATGTGTAACTAATGTAACTGCCTTTTAAAATTTCATTACAATAAAAGTGACTGCTCTGAACAATGAATGACCCAGGCCAACTTCGTAATTGAACCATTCATGGAAACCGCCGCTCTCAGGGGCGCATCCTGAATTGCCCCTCTTCCTAAGAACTGTGTTGTGTGTTGTCAGTGAAGGACGTCGGGTCTGTGTGTGCTGAAGGCCTCTTGGAAAAGGAAACTAACACTTCTCAAATGTATCAGGCGAGGTGCTCTAGACGCTTCCTCGCAAATGCTTTTTTTGTTAATCAGCACAGATCTACGGTGTGTCATTACTACTGCTGGTTTATAGATGAAGAAACTGAGACTCGGAGAAGTTTAATGACTTATCTAAGAACACACAGGAAGGAAAGAGCAGACCCAGCCTCTGCGCTCAGGTCTCACCCCAAACCATGTATACATTGTCCCTATTATATTCTTTACATCCTCATAAAATTGTTAGTGTCTTAATATACACAAGCCTCTTGGAAATACAATTGACTCTTGAGCAACACGGATTTGAACCGTGAGATCCACTTACCATGGATTTTTCTGCCTCTGCCGCCCCCCTCTGAGGACTAAATGGGTTCCACATTTAGTCCTCAGTCTGCTTAGCGAGCTCAGGGCCGATGAAGACCTTTGGGACAATCCACTGCCACTTAATGAACAATAAACATATTTTCTCTTTCTTACGCTTTTCTTAGTAGCATTTTCTGCTCTCTAGCTTGCTTTCTGTGAGAATACAGTGTATAGTGCATATAATATACAAAATATGTGCTAACATACCATTTATGTTATTTGTGAGGCTTCTGGTGAACAGGAGCTGTCAGGAGTTAAGTTTCCGGGAGGTCAGAAGTTATAGATGGATTTCCACCTGTACCCCCGGCCCTGGTGGTGTTAAGGGCCAACTATGCTCACAAATTCTGATTTTTCTTGTTGAAAGAGGTCTATTTGGGTTCTAGCACAAGGATATCCTAAAATCACTTAACTCTTCTCCATCAAATACCAAGCATTGCTATTTTTATAACTTTATTGACCTATTATTGACATAAAATAAACTGCACATATTTAAAGGTTACATAGGAAAGCAGCTTGTGACCTTGAGTAATTTACAGCGAAAGCATGCCCCATCAAAGAACAAATTGACAAACTGTACTTCATCAAGCAGCGGTTCTCAGCCTATGGGTCACGACCCCTTCGGGGTCAAACAACCCTTTCACAGGAGTCGCCTAAGACCATCCTGCATATCAGATATTTACATTACGATTCATAACAGTAGCAACATTGCAGTTATGAAGTAGCAACGAAAATAATTTTATGGTTGGGGAACTGTATTAAAGGGTCGCGGCATTAGGAAGGTTGAGAACCACTGTCACAAAGATTAAAAACATTTGCTTTTCAAAAGATACTGTTAAGAGGAAAAAAAGCGAAGCCACTGACTCAGAGAACATACTCAGAAATCGCTTGTGTCTGTAATATTGAAAGAACTCTCACAGCTTGATAAGGCAGCTCAGTACAAAGTAGACAAGAAGTTTGAACAGACATGTCACCGCAGAAGATGTACAGATGGCAAATAAGCACATGGAAAAAATGGTTAACATCATTAGTCATCAGGGAAATGCAAATTAAAGGCACAACGGAATACCTTTCTAACATTTGGCTAAAATTTTATTTTTTCTTTTTTTTTTTATTAAATCACAGCTGCGTACATTAGTGCAATCAAGGGGTACAATGTGCTGGTTTCATGTACAATCTGAAATGTTTTCATCAAACTGTTTAACATAGCCTTCATGGCATTTTCTTTTTCTTTTTCTTTTTTTTTTTCCAG
>CAUYRH010047799.1:0-23905 GCA_963574655.1 Perodicticus potto | reverse complement strand
TCTTTTTTTTTTTTTTTTGAGACAGAGCCTCAAGCTGTCACCCTGGATAGAGTGCCGTGGCATCACAGCTCACAGCAACCTCCAATTCCTGGACTCAAGCAAGTCTCCTGCCTCCGCCTCCCAAGTAGCTGGGACTACAGGCGCCCACCACAACGCACGGCCACCTTTTGGTTGCAGCCGTCATCGTTGTTTGGCGGGCCCAGGCTGGATTCAAACCCGCCAGCTCAGGTGTACGTGGCTGACGCCTTAGCCCGCTGAGCCACAAATGCCGAGGCGGCTGCATAATATTCTATGGTGTACATATACCACAATTTATTAATACATTCGTGGGTCAATGGGCACTTGGGCTTCTTCCATGACTTAGCAATTATGAATTGGGCTGCAATAAACATTCTGGTACAGATGTCTTTGTTATAATGTGATTTTTGGCCTTCTGGATATATACTCAATTTTATTTTGAATAGATATGGATGTCTTAATTTTAAAAAGTTATTTTATTTTAAAATAATTTAATTTTTAAAATCAATTAAAATTTAAATTTTTTAAAAATTTTCTTAAAATAATTACTTGTGGTTTAACACTAAAAATTTACAGGTTGTCACCATCGGACAAGAATTCTAATTGTTTAGAATGTGATGCTACACAGTTATAGTCTTGCCATCTTTTCTTATAAATGTCATTAAAGCCAAGGTTCACTATTAATTACTGAACAACCAGTCATCTTACAATCAACCTGTATCAAACACTAGCTATAAAATATTTCAGTGAGAAGTGTGCAGCATTCAAGAACTTTGTATTGTTGATATGGTTAAAGTCTCAATTGTGATACTGATGGAGATCACTTAACTATTAGGTTTGATCATATGTTATAAATAGTATCAAAGCAGCCAACAGGTCTTGTCCATCCCCACATTATTCTTTTTTTTTCATTCTTGAGACAGAGTCTAACTCCGTTGCTCAGGCTAGAGTGCTCTGCCATCAGTCCAGCTCACAACAAGCTCAGAATCCAGGGGACAAGGGGTCCTCCTGCCTCAGCATCTCAAGCAGCTAGGACTACAGGCACCTGCCACAATGCCTAGCTAATTTTTCTATTTTTAGTAGGGATGGAGTCTTGCTCTCGCTCAGAAGTCTCTTAACTCCTGAGCTCAATGGACTGATCCATCCTCCCATAGTGCCTAGGCTTGATTATTCTTTTTAGTGGCTAACTTTCCACTTTTTAATCTCTTCTCTCTCTAATCAGCCAGTTTTTGAGAATTACAATCTATAAATAATTAAGTATAAAATCAGTCGACTATGTCTCTTCCTCTCAAAAAGTTTTGTGTGTATGTATCTGTATTAAGTTGGTAAGCACTTTGTGGATAAAGATTGATTCTTATGTATTTTTCTTAACACCTACTCAAGTTTGATTCATAAATCTAAAGTAGGTAACCTTTAAAACTTCTGGATCTCAAATGAGATCCAAATCCTGTGAACTACTAAAGCCACAACTCAACCGAGACTGTCTTACTCTGACACCCAGGCAAGAGTGAGTGCTCTGGCTTCAGCTTAGCTCACAACAACCTCACATTCACTGATTCAAATGATCCTCTTGCCTCAGCCTTCAGAGTAGCTGGGACTACAGGCCTCTGCCACAAAGCTAGACTAATTTTCCTACTTTGAGTAGATATAGGTCTTGCTCTTGCTCAAACTGGTTTGGAACTCCTGAATTCCAGCGATCCTCTGCTACTCAAAGTACTAGGATTACAGGTGAGAGAAGCCACACCTAGCCCACAATTCAACTTTTTTTTTTGTTGTTTTGTTTTTTTATTAAATTATAACTGTGTACATTGATGCACAATTCAACTTTTAAAAGCATTCTTTTTTCAACAATTTTTGAAATTTCTTCAGATAAAATCTAAATTGAGAAACTGAAAACAAAAAAGACATTTTCCAGGATTTAAAGTTCAAGAGGTAAGTAATTCAAATATTATACTTTCTAGTTATCTGAAATTGCATTAGGTTGAAGTTTTTAATATCCTACCACATTCTACACTTAACCAAAACAGAAATACAAAACATGTACGTAAATGCTAAAACAATGACTGCTATATAAATATATTCAACTGAACTAATCAAACAGAACTGTTTTTAAAGGTGGTGTTGGCAGTCAAGTGGCCTGACAAAAATAACTCATGACTGACATGAGTTTGCCAAATGGAGACCCTCCCAAAGTCCCCAAGAGTTATCGGACATCTACTTATGTTAGCTTTAATAAATGAAATAAGCAAAGCATTCTTATAAGGTTGACTTTTATTTTACCCCGAAATTTTAAAAAAAGTTTCTTTTGTACAATTATCCAGTCAACGCTAATCTCTGAATAAATACACTAAAAGGAGCAGAGTAACTTAACAGAAAAAAGAGAAAAGTTCGTGAAGAACTGAGGCTTCCATGGGCAAAATAGTATATCTTTTTAAAGTAAGATTTTTATTGCGACCGAAACGCAAAATAATACTAAGTGAAAACAAAGCAGACAGTGGAAACAGCTGGATAAAAAGTAGGGGCAGTTCTCTATTTTAAAACAGGATCTACTAAAAAATAAGGCCATAAAATGATGAGCTATAAAGAAAGCGAAACTTCAAAGGTTTCCTAACAAAAAGTTGGGGGATACGGAGTCGGCCTGCACCAGCAACTAGATCGGCCCCTACAGCCCAAGGCGCCAACCACCGCACAGGACCCCCTCCAGACCCCTCTGGCCTGTCCTTAGCTGCGGCCTGGCCCAGGCACAAAGCGCCCCCTTTCCTCCGGTCCTCAGCACGACCGTACTTACCGTAAGTCTCAAAGGCAGCCGGAGGTAGGGAAAGCAGGCTGCAAAGGAAAGAAAGACTCGGAGGAAGGTCGGGTAAAAAAGGAGACAAAACTGTAACCGGTCCAGACCCTTCCAGCCACTAATTTCCAAACCTGCGGAGACACAACACCGGCCAGCACGCATCCTGCCCCAAAGGCACTTCCGGAAGCTCTCTAGGAATCTTGGAGGTCTGACAGCTCTATGGTCGGCCGGTGGACAGGAAGGGACCGAAACCATTCTCATCCACTGTATCCAGCACCTTGGGTTCTTGCCGCGTCTGCGCGTCTCAGGGTTGTGCGGATGCTGCGGACAGTTACGTCCTGGTAATGATGGGCCCTGGGGTTCCCTACGCGTCGCAGGCCCGGCCTGATCCGCAGATTGCCGCAAGGGTCACGGTCCCCTGGGTGTGTATCTGAGGGCCGGCAGGGGCTTGGGCAGGAAACTGGAAGAACCCGGTTATGCAGTGGAGAAGGGAGAACTTTGTGGATCTTTGTGATGCTAATTAACTGGACTTGCGCTTGGTCCTGTTAGATACCTTGTGTTTTACTGTTCTTAATGCATAAATGCTGTATATGTCCAGTTCTCTCACGTAGACTGCAAATTTCTTGAGGAATTCCTGCTATAGTTCGTAGTTCTGTGAATTCCCTATGGCATGACACCTAGAAATAATACACTTTATTGTCTACAAAATTGTAATTAAATACAAATTCTTTTTGAATCTTTACTTATTTTTCGTGCTTCCCTACAATAGTGAATTTCAGTCTCTTACAAAATGTGCTTTGCTGCTTGGCTGTTTTAATGCTAATCTGTGATGCAAACTTCAGCAGAACCTACTTTTAATACCACAAAATTTAGGAAACAAATTTATGTTCATTCTTTATATACGTGTTGTAGTAAAGCTTTTAGCTTTTCAGACTCAGTAGGAGTTTAGGATTGGAAGTTGTAGGAAGTGTCTTTTATTTTTGTTGTCTAGGTTCACTAATTTTTATTCACTTCAGTGCCTTTCCTAACTACACATTTATTGAGTTCTCAGGTGCCCTTCCAGTTTTAATTTTCCTCTTACCTACTCCTGCTGGTAGCTACCACCAATGTTACTATCCCTTCTCCATTCCTAACTTCCAAATATTCTGTCCACCTACCAAGTAGTTTTGATTTGTTTTCAAGGGGTTTGCTATTTTGTCATTACCACAAATTTAACAGCAAGACATTTCAGTGCTTCTAAGCTTTTTGAAAGCATTTATTTTTGCTCTTTAGTTCACAGTTCTTGCCTTCCAACTGGGATGGTAACTAGATGTAGCCTCCTAACTAGATAGAGGCTTTCTTGATATACCCAGATGAAATGTTGCTCTTCTCCATTAATATGACTACTATTCTCAGTTTTAATTATCACATACTTAGGTGACTGCAACAATTTTGACAGGCTTCCTAACTATCCAGGGCAGGGTTACTACAATATGTTCATGTCTTTAAATATTATCATTTTCCCAACCACTAACTCTGAATGGCTCCTCTCTTATTAAAACACATTTAAATTTTTCTGCTTCTTTTATGTTTTATATTTCTAAAAGTTAAAATAATAAAACATGATAAAATTACAACTTGGTACTATGTAAAATAAAAAACTAACATCTCGTCTACCTCCACATGCTATTACCTAGAGCACTGGTTCTCAAACTTCCTAATGCCTCCTAATGTGACCCTTTAATACAGTTCCTCATGTTGTGGTGATCCCCAACCATAAAATTATTTTTGCTGCTACTATATAACTGTAATTTTGCTACTGTTATGAATCATAAGGTAAATATCTGATATGCAGGATGTATTTTCATTGTTACAAAGGGGTCATGACCCAGGTTGAAAGCCACTTACCTAGAGTGTTGGGAGATGATTCTCCAAGGGTCTCTTAGATTTCTGAAAGGATTATGGCAGACTTTTCTTTCAGATTTTCTTTTCAAGAATGTTTGTAACTCCCTCTAGAGTAGATTTGTTTCCTGACCAGGATAATGTCTCATTCTGGGGCAAGGTTTAGCAAAGGTTGGGTTTTCCTAAGCTTGGGGCTCCTGTGCTAGGATACAAACTCACTGTGTGAGCTGCATCTACTTGGGCCTCTCCATATCACTTCTTTGGAGATAAGCAAACACAAAGCTCATGATGCCTGAGCCATTAAGTAGTAAAGTGTTTTTTCTCTGACCTAGGAGTCTAGTGTATTCTGCCAGTATCCATGAAACAGTAGTAAGTTAATTGTTAGCTTGCAAGTAGGATGAAAACTTTACAATTTTTTAACATGGGGGTAATAATCACTGTCAAATTTGGAGTGCATCCTTTTCCTTTACATATGCAAATACCATACATAATTCTCACATCTATATACGAAGTTTTCTTCCAAAAAAAGATAGGACATATATATTGTTCTGACACTGCTTTTTTCATAGATCACTTGTCATTTTAATGGCTGAATGGTATTCCACGGTAGGATATAAAATGTGATTATTCCTCTATTGATATACATTTAAATTTTTCTCTTTTTTCTACCATCAGCAATCCTATTTGCCTTTTACTGCCTTCCAGAAAGTCCCCTTTCCTACCCACTAATCATGGTCACATTTCACAAAAGGATTTGTCTCATTGCTCACTACTCAATCAAAACACTGGGCTTCTAGTCTAGTGACAGGTCTTTCTCTATTTCTCTCTTTTAGGATTTTATCATTGTATTTAGCACTGATCACATTCTGTCTTATGTTTCTTAGTATTGTTACATTTGCTGTCACAGACTAACGCCTCCTCACCTTAGGTGTCTAATGTTTGTTAAGATCACCCTCTCAATTGCAGTACTGTCTTTGAAATCTGGAGATGTGTATTCATTTTTACAGTGGTTTGACTTTTTTTTTCAGCTAGCTAAATTAATCCAGGCGTTCTAGTCTTCATTCCTAGATAGGTCTTTATTTATTTAAGTACTTTTCAGGCACCCATTATCTGCCAGAGGGTAAGAGAGGTGAAACTACTGGGCTAGGCTCCGATATGAAGATCATAACGACCGTCCATCTTTTGCATTCTTCTTGGTTTCTGCATTGCACAAGTCCTACACTTTACTCTTTTTTACACCTGTTCCAGAAAAGTGAAAGTTGGCTAACTAGCCCCATTAGTCTGACGAGAATGTAAGTGGTAGCAAACACCGGAGAAGGGAGGGAAATGGCCTAAGACTAAGTAAGTTTCTACACGCACTTTCAGTTAATTGTCAAAACCAGCCTATGAGATACATAAACGAAGAAACTGACGCTTGGAGAAGTTTAAGAAATTTCCCTCGGTCCTCTCTGGAAAGTGGTGGATTCTGAATTTGAACGCAGTTTTAAAAGATTCTAGCGCCGGCACTTCTCAACCATTTCGCTTTGGGTCCTCATTTCCCCCTAAGGATCAGCTACATCAGTGAACAAGTACACTCTGCAACCACAAGATGCAAATAGATAAAGGCTCCTCGGCGCCCCTCCCCAGTCTGAGGCAAAGTCACAACCATCCCAACCCGCCCCTCTCCTGGGAGACAAGTGCCTGCGAGCCGGGAGTAGACTAAAACAGTAAAACCCTTCTTTCCCCGAAAGCAGCCGGCCGAGGTCTCTCCTTGAAGCGGCAGCTCTGTAGGAGCGCTCCTCACCTCGGAGAAGGGCTGGCCCCGGACCGCTAGGTGCCTGGGCCTGCTGGGCCCCACCTTCAAAGCCTCAGGTTGGGGTCCATAACTGCAGAAAGGGCCGGGATGGGAAGCTGAAGACCACAGCAGATGCAGGTCCACCCGTGGATGCCATTCCAGGGAATCCCGCGGGGCCGGAAAGAGCTTTCTTTGCCGGAAGCGCCCAGCGGCCGCGAACCCGGCCCAAACCAGCTGTCGGACAGTGTATTTCCGGGCCCACACAAATGGGTCCCCTCTTTCGCCATTTGGGACCCTTAGGGCCTCTTTCCAGGCCGGAACCCTAGTGTTTCGGGAGCTGGGAAAGGCCGGGCCCCCTTTTCTGTGTTCACGCGACCTCTAGCTACTTCCTGTTTCTAATGGTTCCGGAGCAACTTCCTAAAGTGGTGTGTGAGCTGAGCCCCGGGCTAGAGGCTGAAAACTGGTGGGAAGGTCTGGAAGGTGAGTGTCGGAGAGAGCGCGAGGTTGGGTGGTGTTTTCCACCGTTGGACAGTCTGGACCGTTGGGGTTGGGATTGGAGTAGCTGTTAGAGAGCAGTTCAAAATTATGGCAATTGTTAAGATTGTGGATGTTATTTAAAAATATAACAGTAACCATGCGTCCGAGTTCATGATAATCAAACGCCAGTTAACTAATTTAGCAACTTTGAGAGGAAAAAAATTCTGAATTTAATGCTTACAAACAGCACTATTAGTAGAGGTTAAGACTTTTATAACACTTATTATGTGCCAGGCCTTCTTCTAAACCCTTTATATTGGGTGGCTCATATCATCCGTACTTTATGAGGTAAACACCATTATAATATTGTTCTACAGACGGGGAACATGAGGCACAGAGAGTAAATGATTTAGCCGAGATCATGTAACTAGTAAGTGGCAGAACAGTATTCATACCTTGGCATTCTTCTCTTAACCTCTGTGCTCTATTGCTGCTAAGTTTAGGAAACATACTATCCAGAGGGAAGTGTAAGTTTGAACAGAAACACGTTATTATAGCAGTGTTCTGAATCTCGTCGATTTTGTTGGCAATTTGCCTTTAGACAGGTTCTTTGACAAGGATGCCTCCTACAGAGAGTTTAGGAGAAAAAAAATACAAATACAAATTTTCATTTTAATAAATTAAATAAGCTCATCTCAAAGTCCTTTCTGTCCCATTCCTCTCTAGATACTACTTGTCCTTATTTATTTATTTATTTATTTATTTATTTATTTTTTGAGACAGAGTCTTAAGCTGTCACCCTGGGTAGAGTGCCATGGCGTCACAGCTCACAACACCCTCAAACTCCTGGGCTCAAGCAATTCTCTTGCCTGGTCCTCCCAAGTAGCTGGGATTACAGGCACCTGCCACAATACCTGGCTCTTTTTTAGAGACAGGGCCTCGCTCTGGCTCACACTAGCCTCTAACCCATGAGCTCAGGCAGTCCACCCACTTCCACCTCCCAGAGTGCTAGGATTACAGGCGTGAGCCACTGCACCACAGCACAGATATACAACAAGGATACAGTATCTAAATTCCTAGTTGGATCAAGGGGCAAAGGAGAAGGTAGCCCCAAAAGTGTAACATGGAGGGAAAGAGATGTCTGCAAAAGTGCAGTGTAAGCTCTTTATGCAAGTCACATTTGAAGACAAATTCCTTTAGTCCTCACTAGTAGGTGAGGGAAGGCTTTTTTTTAGAGACAGAGTCTCACTTTGTTGCCCCCGGGAGAGTGCCGTGGCATCACAGGTCACAGCAACCTCCAGCTCTTGGGCTTAGGCGATTCTCTTGCCTCAGCCTCCCAAGTAGCTGGGACTACAGGTGCCCGCCACAAGGCTTGGCTAGAGGTAAGGCTTTTTAAAGTAGACTGCATTTTAGTATGATTGCTGCATAGATTTTAAATACTCTGGGAATAATTTTCTGGGGTAGAAAAGGGGTCCAGGAGTGCTGGTCACATGCAGCATGTATATGATATGGAGCAGTCAAAAAAATCAGATTATTTTTCTATAGACTAGTGGTTCTCAGCTGGGGGTAATTTTGCCCTTTAGGGCACATTTGCTCCCAAAGTTGTCTGGAGACATTTTTGGTTGTCACAAGTGGGAAGTACTAGTGACATCTAGTGGGTAGAGGACTACCATCCTATAAGGCAAAAGATAGCCCCTCACAACAAATTATCTGGCCCCAAGTGTCAACAGAGAACTAAGGTTGAGAAACCTTGCTATAGAGTCCTACCACACTGGTGTGGCTTGAGAGGATCTTAAGTGTGCTGTGAAAAATTTTAAAGATCATTAAATTATTTATGAAAGAAGTTCAAAGCACAGTAAGTGTGTGTGTATATATATATTCTTTTTTTTTTACATAATTTAAGTGTGCCATGGAAGTTTAACTATAGGATCAAGTGTGCTGTGAGATATAAAAGGTTGAAAAACATTGCTGTAGAGGATTGGAGTAAGAAAGTGAGAGATAGCTACTCATTTAAAATATCAGCCTAACTCCCTGTGTTACTACCAAGGGGAGAACAGTTTATTGTGAAGCATTTCAGAATTCCCAGTTGTGTTTTCACTGTTGACAGACTTTGTGATTAGATTACAAGGAAATAATTTTATGCTCAGGATAAGAGTGTGGACTATTTAATAAATAATAAATAATGTGTGCTGTGCACATAAAACTTGAAGCACCTTGGGACCAAGACCATACCTATTCGCCTTTGTGTGGTTTCTTTTTCTTTTTCTTTTTTTTTTTTTTTTGAGACAGAGTTTCACTTTGTTGCCTGTGGCGTCATAGCTCACAGCAACCTCCAACTCTTGGGCTCAAGAGATACTCTTGCCTCAGCCTCCCAAGTAGCTGGGACTACAGGTGCCCGCCACAACGCCCAGCTAATTTTAGAGACGGGGTCTTGCTCTAGCTCAGGCTGGTCTTGAACCCGTGAGCTTAGGCAATCCACCCGCGTCGGCCTCCCAAGTGCTAGGATTACAGGCATGAGCCACTGCACTTTGTATGGTTTCTATCATATGACCCACTATCTAAAATATGATTGATGCCAATGTATTAGAACTACTTATCTCACTCTTCTATCTTATCCTAGCTCCATCCTTTGTTTATCATTGTTCTTCTCCCTGTGCTCTTGCTCTTTTTAAAAATTATTCTCTTTTCCCTTGCATCCTTTTCTTCTCTATATTGTTTTCTTCCTCTTCACAATGCCCATTCTATCTCCTACAGCCCCTCCCTCAGTATTCATCTATTTTTTCCATTCATAGCTGTTGGCTTCCTTACTCAGAATCACCAGTTCACCACCAAGCCCAATCTGTGTCTGAGAGAGCTGCCTCTCGTTATTTCCTGTAGCTACCTCATAATCACTGTCTTATCCTGTTAGTTCACAGAAACTACAAAATCCAAGTTTTTGCTTCCTCCCTCAAAAAAAAAAAAAAAAGCCTCCCAAAAGATGGGAACAGCAGTAAGCTATTTGCTTCTGACACAACTCTGAGAAACTGCCTTCCATGTTTAGGGTTTTCTTAGAACAGGTGCTGTCCATCCAAGATGGGTCTCTGCTAGAAAGCAGTGATTCTAAATACAATGTGCAACATATTACGTCTCCTCTTCCAATAACTATGTCTCTGATTGAACTCAGTGCTCCTCTTACCAACTGGCTGCATCCTCAGTTTCTTTGGTGGGTTTCTACATGGCACTTAGGATATTGCCTACTTCTTTGTCTGTAGTATTAATAACTACTTAGCTCTCCTTTGACCTCATGCCTCCCTTGCCTGCAGTTATCCCAGATCACACTGGCCTGTCTTCTGTTTCCTGTATTACTCCAGGCTGTCTCTGGCCTCATACCTTTTTCTTTCTCTGACTTTTAACATTACCCCTCTTTCCACTGTAAACCAAACCTGTGGTGGATTCTGTGGTGGCAATCTGGAATCAACATCAAACCTAAAAAGGGTAGCATGGTTGTAGTGCTCCAAACTACTCTTCGCTCAGCCTTTAAGAGTGCAGAACTCTTAAGATTAGTTCTTTGAAAATAGCAGGTATTCAGACCTCCTAGCTAAATTGAATGTTCTGTCATATGGAGAATGATAAAGGAAAAATCAGTCCGTGTGTCTTTACCAATTTTAGGAAAGCTAATCTAATCTTATGGTAGCTATGATCATCTTTCTCACCATTTCAGAAGACTCTAAATCAGGGAAAGATAAGAACAGAAGTTAATGAGTTTCCCCTTTAAAAAAAATTTTTTTTTTTTTTGCGGTTTTTGGCAGGGGCTGGGTTTGAACCCGCCACCTCTGGCATATGGGGCTACTCCTTTGAGCCACAGGTGCCGTTCCAAAGGCGAAGTTTTTTGTTTGTTTTTTGAGACAGAGCCTCAAGCTGTCACCCTAGGTAGAGTGCTGTGACATCACAGCTCACAGCAACCTCCAATTCCTGGGCTCAAGTGATTCTCCTGCCTCCGCCTCCAGTAGCTGGGACTACAGGTGCCTGCCACAACGCCCGGCTATTTTTTGGTTGCAGCTGTCATTGTTGTTTGGCCAGCCCAGGCTGGATTCGAACCCAGCAGCTCAGGTGTATGTGGCTGGCGCCTTAGCTACTTGAGCCACAGGTGCCGAGCCCCCTTTAAAAAATTTTTAAGCATTATAGTATTTCTCAGCAAGACTAAAGGGAAAGGGGGGAAAGCCATTATTCAGTGAACATCTAACTTTATTTCTTCAAGAAAGATATTTTTAATACTAAAGAATTAATGGTTTATTTCTCATGACCAGTAAAAAATCCTTGCCTCAGTTGTTTCATATGCTTCAAATGTTGGTCAGATAATCTGAGATCCAGAAGAGATGTTTAAAGAGATGTATTTAAAGTTATAGGTCCCTAATATGCCCTCATCTCCTCCCCAATAGCTCGTACTTATTAATCACTTACTGCTTTCCTTTCACCCTTACTGTTTTTCTTAGCCTCTTGTCTTTTCATTTTTAAATACAGGGTCTCTTACTTTTTTGGTGAGAGGTCTCTCACCTTTTGCCCAGACTGGAGTGCAGTGGCATGATCACAGCTCACTGTAACCTTGAAAGCCAGGACACAGGTGATCCTCCTGTCTCAGCCTCCCAAGTAGCTGAGACTACAGGCCCATACCACCATGGTTGGCTAATTTTTCTTTTTCTAGAGACAGAGACTGACTGTGTTCCGGGCTGGTCTCAAACTCTCAGCCTCCCAAAGTGCAGGGATTACAGGTGTAACTTACTATGCCCAGCCAGCCTCCAGTCTTTTCTGATGCCTTCTTTTTTATCATTGGCAAACAAAAAATTTATACAAAATGATCACACACCCTACTTTCAGATTTTTTTTTTTTAAAAAAGGACAAATATTTAGGCTATTATATCAGTAATGAGGGAAAACAAATAAATTAGCACTGTTTTAGTTCTTAATTTCAAAAGTAGTTTTCATCTATTTTAACTTGTCAAAATATACCTGGTGGGCTTCTGTTATCATCTGCATTTTATAGAAGGTAAAATGAAGGCAGAGAAGCGGTGCCCATAGTTCAGTGGGTTGGGCGCCGGCCACATACACCCTGGTTGGCAGGTTCGAATCCAGCCCAGGCCAGCTAAACAACAATGACAGCTACAACAACAACAACAAATAGCTGGGTGTTGTGGCAGGTGCCTGTAGTCCTAGCTTCTTGGGAGGCTGAGGCAAGAGAATTACTTAAGCCCAAGGAGGTTGCTGTGAGCTATGGCACTCTACCCAGGGCAACATAGTGAAATTCTTGTCTCGAAAAAAATGAAGGAAGAGAAAAATTTTAATGTTTTGTCTAAACTCATACACTGAATAGTCAAGTAAAAAAGGAGCTAGACTCTAGCTCCATATAATTCACTGTCTTTCAGACTAGGAAACATTGTTCTTGGGCTGCAAGTAAGCAATATTGTGTAACAAGGCTTTCAGAGATAACTTTTGATTCCTCCCAAAAAACTGAACTAATTTGAAATAAAAAGAAATTTTATTTGGTGCCAGAGAAGTTTTTAATGATGATTATTGATGCTTTTCCCACATTCAGGAAACTCATAAGCTGTCCAAAGTAGAGTCTCTGATAACTAGTTAGGCCTGAGTATCTAAAGAACTTTTGTTACTTCCCCTATATTAGTAGAGTTTATTTGCTGTATGAATTCTTTGATGTCTAATTAGAGCTGAACTTACCCTGAAAGGCCTTCCACATTCATCACACTCATAGGGTTTTTCACCTGTGTGGATTCTCTGATGCTGAATAAGACCTGTGCGCCCACTGAAATCTTTCCCACATTCTTTACATTTATAAGGTTTTACTCCAGTGTGTACTCTATGATGTCCAGTGAGATGTGAGCGTTGAATGAAGGCTTTTCCACACTCATCACATTTGTAGGGCTTCTCTCCAGTGTGAGTTCTCCTGTGTTTACTAAGGTCCGAGCTATGACTGAAACATTTTCCACATTCATCACATTTATATCGTCGTCTTTCCCTTTCTTGCCATTCAAATCTGCCCTCATTTTCAACATCATCTTTCAACTCAGGATGCTGAGGGATATCTTTGTTGAGTCTGTCATTTATCTCCCCAAGGAATTCCATGTCTTTGGGCACATATTCCTTCTGGGAAAACTCTTCATTTTTAGTTCTGATTTTATCACCTGTAATTAATAGTGCACAAACAGGTCATATTCTAGGTTTGAAAAGCAAAAAGCCTATGGAACAAAGAACATGTAAGTTTTATAAACGTGTTATAAATAATTAGAAGACATTACATACAACACACTTATCAGGTATTTGGTACTGTCAGATCATATAGTCACAATATAGGGAAGAAATTAAGGAGAGCCCAGGAATGAAGATGGCAGTAGGATTAAGTTATTTGAAAGTGGGTAAAGAGAGAAAAAGGCAAAAATGGAGATCAAGAGATTACCTGACAATCATTTGCAAAGGCAGAATGGTAAATGGGGGGACTGACTATAGATAGGCTAAGGATAATTAAGAGATAGGCAGACAAACTAGAGAACAAAGATGGGGAAAGAGGTAAAAGTTTGGTAGAAACATGCAAGGGCCTGAAACATACGTGGTAAGTGGTAGTAAAATCAAGTAAAAGTGACTGGAGAAGATGATAGGATTCGAGGTCTAAGAAGAATACAGTGAATAAGAACCATCCAAAGAGGGGAGCATGCATGAAGGGTACTAATTAGCTAGAAGCAGAGTGATAGCATAGAGGTTAGGGTAAGTGTAGGAAGAAAAAGGAGTAGGGAATGACAATGGATGTCAGTGTATGTGCTGGGTTGAATCTTTTTTTCCTGAAGCTGACGTCCTTGCTGTCATCTCCTCCTGTCTAAATCCTTGCTCAATGATTTCTAACTTTATTGTACATAAGAATAATCTGGATAGCTTATTAAAACAGATCACTGGGCTCCTTTGTCCTTCGAGCTTCTGATTTGGTAGGGCTGGGATAGAGCCTAAGAATTGGCATTTCTAGCAAGTTTCTTGATGAAATAGATACTGCTAATCCAGGAACCACACTTGAGAACCACTGGCCTTGCCATTATTCAAGGTCCATCGCAAATGTGATCTTCTCCAGGAAGTCTTCTCTGATTTCCCAAACTAGATGTACTTGTTTCCTCTTACTAATTTTCATGTTCTCAACACCATGCTGAGCATAGAACTTGGTAATAAGTATCCAATAAATATTTGAGTTGATTCTGTAAGAAAATAATCATCATCAACATTTTGATGATTTGGAGAGAGTAAAAATTACCACCTATTTGGTTATGCTTCATGATAAAACAACCATCTCAAGATCTAGGAATATTTGGGTGGCGCCTGTGGCTCAGTGGGTAGGGCGCCGGCTCCATATACCACGGGTGGTGGGTTTGAACCCGGATCCAGCCAAACTGCAACAAAAAAAAATAGCTGGGCATTGTGGTGGGTGCCTATAGTCCCAGCTACTCGGGAGGCTGAGGCAAGAGAATCGCCTAAGCCCAGGAGTTGGAGGTTGCTGTGAGCTGTGTGACACCACAGCACTCTACCGAGGGCAATAAAATGATACTCTGTCTCTACAAAAAAAAAAGATCTAGGAATTCCAGCAGATTATAGATAGTTTTTAGTAGTTCCCTGGGCATAACAAAAGAAGCTGTAAGAGTCCAGAACATTTTAATGCCAGGGCTGGATATGGAAAGCACTGGGTCTGGCCTAGCTGAGTACCGTGAATTCTAATCCTTATTGTCATCACCATAGCGCCTTCCCTTCAAATCTTACCGTCTTCCTTGCAATCATTTCATCAGGAAGCTTTCTCAAAGTTTGTCTATTTGCTCTAAGATAACATTGTTTTGGAATCCAAATGCCACACTATTTCTGGCAAAAAATTATAATAAAAGGACTAGATTAGAGCTAAGTGGTCCAGATTCCAAATCCAGTTCTGCTAATAACTGTCTTAAGTTTGGGCAAATAACCACTTTGGTTTCCTTATCACCTGTGCCTTCCTCCTTACCTGCTGTTTGGATGATCAGATAAGTGAAAGAATGTATGATAAAGTATTTGGAAAAGTATGCCATGTTGACAGATATCACAAAGTTAGTAGGATAGTAATTATCAAGCAAATCCTGGAAATCATAGATACCCCATACCACTAAGAATGTTCTCAAATATCAACATACTGGTTTAATGTCTTATTTTACATACTGTAGTCATTGCTGATTGTTAGGTTATTATTTTTTTTTTGATACTTTTATTGTTTCTTTAACAGATCATGGACTTTGTCTCCCTACCTTCAACTGGAATTCATCTTGTTTCCATGCCGAGTAGTGAAACAGTGACTAAGCTAATCAGAATAAGCTACTTCAAAAAGATTGGTAGGTTATTGATGAAGATGAATATGTATATATATTTTTTGAAGATGAATATTTTTTAAAAAGTGACACAGAGAGTCAGCACCAATGTTCAGCTCATTGTCTTCAGAATAATTCACCAGTCTTCAGGATGAGTCTGTCTCCACAACTTTAGGAGAAAGCTAGAGAAAAAAAATCTCTCCCTGAGACTTCCAATGATATTTTTTAAATATAGGAACAGTTTTCCTTGGTCAGCCATTCTAGTTATAACCTTTTCCCTTAGATCTGTTAGGTGAACAATGTAAGTAATGTATGGAAACTATTAAATGTGGACTTATCTCAGGAACCTGCAGTCTGTTTTTCAGCCAGCCAAGTTTTAGGGTCTTATGTATGTATCTCTTTCAAGTGCCAACCTAACAGGATTCCAGGAGACTTCATTTCAGAACTGACAAAATTAGGAATATTTGGTTTTAGCATCTTCTATCAGGGTCATTCTTCCAGTTTGTTTTTGGCACATGTAATATCACAAGTCCTTATCAGTTACAATAGCAGATAGGGTCAAGGCCTGCTGATCACTGAGATGAGGATAAGTTCACAAAGATCATTTGATAACCATGTGTACTAGCTGCTTGACGGTCTAGGGGAAAAAGGACAAGTTTGGATGCTGAGTGAAGTGAAACTGGAACACAGTTAAGGAGACAGACTAGGGGGACCTTATTGCTAATGGAAAAAGTCAATGTTGTGTGTTGTAGCATATCCAGAAAGACTTCATTTACTTTTGAAATATGTTTAAATGTGTTACAAAGAATTGTAAGATTCAGCTGTCCGAGTTCTTCTGTCATAAATAATTTGTATTAAGTGACTACTTATAATTCCCAGTTATATGGAAATGAGCCCCATTACCCTAGCCAACAGCTAATACTAATATTATCTTGTTGGTATGCATATAATGAATTTTTAAAAATAAGAAATATTGCATAAAAACCACTGTCAGTCTCTATTCAACAGTACATTTATTTTTAAAAGATACTGGCTTTTAAATTAAAATTAATTTAAGTAATTAATAATTATCATGATAAATTATTATATCATGATAATTTATGATATAATTTATAAGTTATATCATAATTATTAATTATTTATATTTATTTGTTAATTATTTAAATAATTAATAATTATCATAATTTTAAAAACTTGTTCTGCGCTAGCAGGCAGGAGCTTCAGGTTCTGATTCTAATCTCAGTTCTGCCTCTAATTCCTTATCTTCACTTGGGACATATCACCATCACTGTGGGTATAGTTCTTCAACTGTAAAATAAGATACTATATGCTTATAAGAAAGTTGAAAGGCCTTTCTTGAAATGTATGTGCTGTGACTTTTGTAGGTTTTGTTTTGCTTTTTGCATAGCCTTTTCAGCAGGGAGTGTGGTGGTAGTGGTGGTGGTAGTGAACACAGATAAAAATCGCCAAAGGTTGCTGGTGGTGTACTTTGGGAAGAAGAATCATACCTATACTGTTAAACATAGACAAAAATGGACCTCACTAAGAATTCTTAGCCTTTACAGGATAGCTAGGTTTCTGAAACATCATATTTTAACTACATAGTATTCCCTTGAAAGATTATTTTAATAGCAGCATGTGTATAAGCCTCTACATTTTTTTTGACTTATGGGAACCAGAAACAGAACAGTAGTAGTCCAGAAGTACTTAAAGAAGCAGAAGGACCATCTAGAATTTAAAGTTTGAATAGGTAAGCCAATAGTCACAATCAATAATTCTGTGTTAAACAGTGAAATTAATTTAGCATGTTGACTTGTTAAATTATTACTGTAACCTGTTTTATGAGTGTATGTCCTGTCTCTTCTCAAATTATATGCCTCATAGGAAAGACGTGAAAACTCCATATAGCTATGCTTACTAAAGCTTATTAAAATGACCTGCATATATTAGTGTCTTCCCCCAAACTACTCTTGTTAAGACTATATCATTAACTTCTAAATGCCAAATTCAGCAGACTTTTATCCTAACCCTGTGTTCTATTACTAGCACTGGCTACTGCTGATCTCTCCTGGCTGAAACTCCTCCTCTGGCTTTAGAGACACCACTCTCTTCTGTTTCTCTTACCTCTCTGACAGTCCCTGCTCTGTCTACATAAAATCCCCTTCCTGCTTCTTGAAGAGAAGTTAAGTGTGTTATCTTTGGATTCCTCACATCTACCTTAGTGCCTGGCATGTAGCTCCTGCTCGATAATTGCTCAACAAAAGAGGAATGAACGAACAGACGGGGTTGTCAACCTCACCTCTAAAGCCAAACAAAAACTAGCACTCCACCCCTAGAGTTAAAGTACTGAGTTAAAGTACTTTAAATTATATATAATTGAATGTCACCCTTTGCAGACACCAGCTAGATAGCACCTATCATATGCTAAAATTTAAGTAATACAAATACAAAATAGTCTAGAGTTTAAGGTATAGTGCAGGAGATGCATTAGGGATACAAGAGCCTATAGAGCAATGATTCTCAACCTGTGGGTTGTGACCCACAGGAAATATATTAAAGGGTCGCGGCATTAGGAAGGTTGAGAACCACTGCTATAGCAAAAGGGCAGGGAGCACTGAAAAGGGTAAGATTTGGGCAAACTGGAATTTAAAATCTGCCTGCTTTAAAAATTTTTTTTCTTTGCAGCTTTTGGCCGGGGCTGGGTTTGAACCTGCCACCTCCGGCATATGGGGCCGGCACCCTACTCCTTTGAGCCACAGGTGCCGCCCAATTTGCTTGGTTTTTAATGTAGCCTGAGTATATACTAGACACTCTAGTTTATAATTAGTGAGCTGAAATGGGAGATCAAACCTAGTCAACTTGATATACAGATTAAACAAAAAACTTCCAGTTTTGACTTATCTTTGCAGTATTCTCCCTTCCCTACTTCTATCAGTATGGGAGTGTGTTATAGGCTGACTTGTGTCCTCCCCCAACCCAAATTCCTATGTTGAAGCCCTAACCCTCTAAAGTGACTATGAAGATAGGGCCTTTAATGAGGTTGCTAGGGTTAAATGAGGTCATAAGGGTAGGACTTACTTCAATAGGACTAGTGTCCTTATAAGCTGAAGAAGAGATACTAGGAGTGTGAGTACCAGAGAAAAGGCTATGTGAAGACACAGAAGTCTGCAAGCCAAGGAGAGAGGCCTCACAAGCAACTAACCCTATTAGCACCTTCATCTTGGACTTCTAGTCTCCAGAACTATGAGAAAATAAATTTCTGTTAAACCACCACATCTATGGTATTCTGTATGGCAGCCTATTCTGTATTCTGTATAACAGGCCATAAATTCTGTCTCAAAATGGAAATTTAAAGGAATTTGGAATTAGAGTCATTATACAACAGAAGTATAAGGTATTACTAACTTACTTTGAGTTATGTCCTAAGAAATAAAACCAAACAAAAAGTATTATTAACTTGAATTATTCTTTTGATGGAGCAAAGGTAAAAAGAGGATAAAATTATCCTTAGTGAAGTGGAGGACAAGCAGGAGATCTTTAAAAGGAAAAAATGAAAAGTGAGAAAGTTATAGTCTAACCAAAGGAAACACATTTCCTTCATACACAGAAATCTCTGGCACCTTACCATTCCTTTGGGACTTCCCAGATTCCTGCTCCTGCTGGGTCTTCTTGGGATGGAGCTGGATAGTCAGTGACTCATATGACCTTCCCAAGGGGGCCAAGAGTATGTCCTGTCTTTCTGAATTGGCTGTGACCTGGGAATAATGAGGTATGATTGGACTTGTAGATTTTATGGGAACTGAAAGAACTGCAGATTTTAAAAAAATCAAAAGCAGCATCTGCCAGGGACCAGGACAAAGAAAAGTGGACAAATTCTCATTCAACTGTAAATGGCAATAACAACTAGGAAAAAGAGAGAGAGGTTAATCTCCGCTGTTGAGAACACTAGAGAGTGAAATTCAGAGTCTTTTCTCTCATTGATCTGCAGAGGTTCAAGATCTGAGTCCTGAAATTTGGAAGGTACCTTAAAAATCATCCAATCCAATTCCAATAAATGGGGCTATTTCTTCTAAAACCATGGCTGTCTAAAATGGTCATAACTAGCAAAATGTGGTTACTAAGTACTTACTTAATTTTACATGTTTTTATTTTTGAATTTCACCTCACTACTAGAAAATTTAAATTATATAGTTTATCTATTCCTGTTGGATAGTTATATTCTGCAATATTCTTAATATGTATTCGAACCTCCCCTCTAGACTACTTCTATGGAGAGGGAGTTTCTTATGGGGTAGCCATTTTATTTATGGATAGCTATGAATGTTGGAAAATTCTTTGTTTTCCTTTGATACCTGTTTGCCTTCTTGTGATTTCCCACTGATCCTGGCATTCTAAACTGGAATAAAATCAGTCTAGTGTTTCTTCTTTCTTTACTTAGTCACACTTTAGTTATTTGACATAGTCAGGTCCCTCCCTAAGCCTTGTTCTCTAGAGTATGCATGTTAAACACTTTCACTGTTCTTTCACATGCCATTTGCTTTGGCATAGTCCATATACCCTGACCACTTGCAGCCAAACGATTGCCCCGTCACACCTACCTGCCTGCCAGGTTCATCAAGCTCTCTCTCCAGATCTTCCAGCACAGTCACTGCCTCCTCTCCAGTCTCTGGATGGTGTGCCTGCACCCATACTTTCAGGTCCCCTGGAAGAATGCTCAGGAACTGTTCTAGCACCAGCAGGTCTAAAATCTGCTCCTTGGTATGACATTCTGGCCTCAGCCACTGTCGGCAACGCTCCCAGAGCTGGGTAAGAGCTTCACGGGGTCCAGGTGCATCCTGATAGCAGAGCTTCCTGAAGTGCTGCCTGAAGAGTTCTCTCCTCTGGGGACTGTACTTTTGTGAGATGGAGTCCTGTCCCCTGTAGTGGCCCTCTGTCTTAACTATCAGAAATCCTTTTTGCTCCTCAGGTTCCAGGGCTGTGGACATTTCTGCCTTTGTCATGAGATTTAATTTTCTGTCTGGGATAGATTCAGGGAGAATCTCTTAGGATCTTGCCCCAGAGACACTCTTAATGCATAAGAAGTTAACCGTTAGACTAGAGAAATGACAAAAGCTGCTGCAAACATAAACACACAGTAAAGGCAAGCCACCAAAGCTGAGTCAGAGAAAACAGGAGGTTGTAAAAAAGAACAGTGACATAAGGACATGACTTGAATCTGTGTAGAGTAAGTTAATTTATCAAGATTAGAACTACAAATTCTCATGTAAAATACTCGTTTCTTGTAAGGTTGATGTATAGATAAAGTGAGAACATATGCAACTTTCCTGGCATGGCAGCTGGCACTAGTAAGCACTAAATAAGTCCTAAGTATTAAAAGCTTTGTTAAAAAGCTCATTCCACATCCTGAAATGCATGGGTTGGCTTGTGTCCACAGGATTCAATAGTTATTGGGTATGTGTGCCAACCCACGAGGGGGTCAGATGGATGCCTTCGCAGAGGAACCCTCAACCACAGCCCCCTTTCCACTCTGTCCTCTCCAAGAATGTCAGGCCAAGTTCTCCCTTGTAGATTTGTTAGGGGATGAGAGGAGGGCCAGGAATGTTACACTATTCCCGCAAGGAGGAGGGGGCTGCTGCTAACCACATCTGTGCCCTGTCCCATCCTCTTCTCCACTTGGGAGCGTTAGATACTCACCTTATGGGGAGAGAGGAACAGGTGCTACAGCTAGCGTCTTTCGGACAGCCTCGAACAAAGGCTAGACTCAAAGAGACCAATCGGCGCCCAGCTGCTGCAGATTAGGCACTTCCGGGCCGCTCTAGGAAGCTTCACCTTGTTGGCAGCAGCGCGGCTTGCCTCGGTGGGGGACCGGGTTTCTGTGTCTTTTGTTGATGAAATTGCGGACACGTCTTAGCATTTTCTAAAAAATTTCTTTTCTGCTGAAGATTTTTTTCGGTTTAATTATTAGATAAGTAATGCATGCACATACATTTATTAAAAAGAACACTATCCCCCAGCATCTAATTTGACAATGTTTTTTGTGACATATACCCTTTCATAGATATACTACAGATAAATATGTATTACCTTTGTGTTTGTCCTGCTACACGAATTACAGCATTTTTGTACTGTATTTTTACTTTTGCCAGTTGATCTTGATCTTGCTCTTATTTTTGTTTTCAAAACTGCACCATATTCAATTGTGTAAATGTGCCATAATTTATTAATAACTACCCAATTGATAGTCATGAATTAGTTTCCAGTTTTTTTTCACACTGCTGCAATAAGTTACTGTGAACATACATCATTTTTGATGTACAAGGATATATGCATAGTCTATATTCCTAGAAAGGGAATTACTGGAGCAACATTTGTACTTTTGCTAAATTACCAGTCTCAGAACCCACTGGCCATGTTCTTGTTTACCTATGCTTACTAACACAGTGTTAGACACTATTTTGATCTTTGCTAGTCTGATGGGTATAAACTGTTGTTTTTTCCTTCCTCTTTCCCTTCCTTCCACAAATCCATGATTCATCTTGTATGCCAGGCAGTGTTCTGGAAGCTGAACTGCAGTTTTGAGCAAAATAATGCCCTTGCTTTCATGGTCTAGTGTATGTGTGTGAGGTGGGGATGCAGGCAGTAAACCAGAAAAAATATAATACATACTGTATTTGCAGGCGATTGTTATTGCTAAGGAGAAAATAAAGGAAATAAGGATTTAAGGGTGAGAATGAAGTTAATGCAATTTAAATAGGATGCTAACAGAGACCTCACTATAATAAACAGACATTTTAGCAAAGATGTTTCAGGGAGAGGGATAGCAAATGCAAAGACCTGGTGTGGGGCATGCTTGAAATATTCTGGGAACAAGAAGGTTGCATGTGTGTCTGGAGCTGAGTAAGAAAAAGAATGCTGGGAGTACAGAGAAGGACATTGAGGGCCTCAAGTGAGTGCAAAAGATATTTCTACTTTGAGAAGCCATTCAGGGTTCTGAGTAGAGGAGTAACATCAGACTTAGGGATTGAAAATATAATTAAGACTAATGTGTTAAAAGTAGACTTGTATGTGAAGTGGATTGAGCAAGGGCAGAAGCAGGGAGACAGGTTGGAAGTTATTGCTGCCTTAGAGTGGGGAGGGCATTTTTGAGAGTGGCACAAAATCCTAAAGAGGTAAAACCAAAAAGCCATAAAGGAGATGATAAATAAAACAGGTCTTGTAAAAATGTAAAATTTTGGAATGAAAAAAAACTAAAAGTGAAAATATAAACTAAAAGTAAAATATGGTACACATCTAAAAGACACTCTTATATAAAAATATGGCTTACCCAATAAAAAAATTGGCAAAAGACCTCAGTGGGTATTTTGAAAACACAAATATTGAGGATAATAATGAACATGAAAAGCTTCACTAATATTTAAAGAGTTTAAATAAAACAAGAATGATTAATTAAAAAAATCTTTTAGAGATTTGTCTACCTCAAGACAAAATGATTGATAATATTTGATGTTGGAACATGGTGTAGAGATACGGGCACACTTAGTTCTACATTTCTAGAAGGCAAGACCTATTAAAATTAATATGTCCTTACCCCTAATCCAACAACTTATCTTCTTGGAATTACTCATATAGAAATGCTTGCAGAAATGTTTGGACATATGTACAAATACACACTTTATTTAAATGGGGAAATCCAAGTGCCCCAAATTTGGGAATTTAAATTTCCATTTGTCTAGTCACTAAAAGATGTCAAAAGTATAGTGAGTAAAAATGTTACAAAACAAGCTCAGCGCCCGTAGCACAGTGGTTGCCGCACCAGCCACATACAACGAGGGTAGCATGTTCAAACCCTGCCTGGGCTATCTAAACAACTGCAACAAAAAAATAGCCTGGTGTTGTGGCCCGCACCTGTAGTCCCAGCTACTTGGGAGGCTGAGGCAAGAGAATTGCTTAAGCCCAAGAGTTTGAGGTTGCTGTGAACTGTGATACTACAGCACTCTACTAAGGGTGACATAGTGAGACTCTGCCTCAAAAAAAAGTTACAAAACAGTATTATGATTGGTTTTTTTGTTTGTTTGTTTTACAGTTTTTGGCCAGGGCTGGGTTTGAACCCAACACCTCTGGCATATGGGGCTGGCGCCCTACTCCTTTGAGCCACAAGTGCCACCCATGATTGTTTTTTTAAAATAATAATTATCTTACATGTGTTCACAGAGAACTTGTAGTTTATACAGTATACATTTCTGGACAGTTTCAGGTTTTTTGTTTTTTTTTTTTTTTGAGACAGAGCCTCAAGCTGTCTCACCCTGGATAGAGTGCTGTGGCATCACAGCTCACAGCAACCTCCAATTTCTGGGCTCAGGCGAATCTCCTGCCTCTGCCTCCCAAGTAGCTGGGACTACAGGCCCGGCCATTTTTTGGTTGCAGCCGTCCTTGTTGTTTGGCAGGCCCAGGCTGGTGTACGTGGCTGGCGCCTTAGCCTGTTGAGCCACAGGCGCCGAGCTGACAGTTTCAGTTTTTAATAAAAATTTGCTACTGGTATAAACAGGTAAAAATAATTGTTTTAAAATCCCTATTCTTTAAAACTTACACAAAAAAATTCTTATTTAGGGAATTTCA
>CAUYRH010047797.1:0-28506 GCA_963574655.1 Perodicticus potto | reverse complement strand
GAAAAGAAAAAAAAAAGTGGCCGGGCGTTTTGTAGTGGGAGCCTGTAGTCCCAGCTACTTGGGAGGTGGAGGCAGGAGACTCGCTTGAGCCCAGGAATTGGAGGTTGCTGTGAGCTGTGATGTCACAGCACTCTATCCAGGGTGACAGCTTGAGGCTCTGTCTCAAAAACAAATAAATAAATAAATAAAATAAAAAAGCAAATTTGGAGAATTAGATTTTCATCAGCGAAGCAAAGTGATCATGCCTTGAACTTCTGAGTAATTGGAGCATGCTAATTTGATTTTTATTACTTCCATCATTAAGCTTCAGAGCCTAGGTTTTCTTAAAAAACAAAAATCTTTAAGTTGTTTTTTAAATTAAAATTTTAGAAAAATAATTAATATTCTGAAATATATGTATGCATATACGTGTGTGTGTGTGTGTGTGTGTGTGTAGCAGCCCAGTTTGTTCCACCACTGGTAACACACAAGCCCAGGAAACAATGGAGTAATTACGTCCTCGGGTCACTGAGGGGCGATCCCCCTCTCCCCTCGGCCCATGGAGGGCAACCGCATGCCTGTGTACACCAAGAAGCAGCCCGGGACCATCCCCTCGATCCACTTACCACTTTACTATTTTCATTCTCTTTTGAACACATGAAATTGAAAGCATTAGCAGAAACGCCAGACAAACTTGCAGGTGTCATGTCCATCAGCTGTTCTCACCGTGTGGTACGATGTCACGTGTAGATGAGAAGTGAGTTGCCTTGATCTCAGTGGAATTTGCCATATGCCACTAGTGGGAAGAGTGACAGAGTGTTCAGGTTGAAGGTGAACAGCACTGCTTGGTTTGATTAATATTTCCACACCCCTCTGAGAGACTCTGACGTTGTGTCCTGCCAGCCTAGAGGGGAGCCTTGCACACGGAACCCAGAGATGCCAAGGAGGTTAATCTGTTAGGCTCTCACAAGCATAGGAAATGAGTGTCAGGTAATACGTTTGTAAGGAGATGCTCAGAAGCATAGTAAATGCTCTACTTTTAATAAGATAAACACACAAAGAAAGCCGTCTCTGCTCCTCTGCATGTTGGACTGCAGAAAGTCCCACAAGGCGCAGTTGCCCACAACACACGGCGGGGGAGTGCGAGCCGGGCGCCTCGGCTCGGCTCGGAGAGGGAGTCTCACCGCAGAACCCTTTTCTTTTCCCTCATGAACTTTTGCTAAAAGAAATGTTCCAGTGGGCCGGAGCTGGCCGGCTCCGGCCATCCCTTTGGTTTGTTCCCACACATCTCTCCAGCCGTAATGAAAGGGTGGCTGAGAAACTGAATAGAAGTCTGTCTCCCGCCTAACGGTGACTGTGTTCTTCTACAGACAGACAAGGTTGGAAAGGCTTTTAAGTACTTGGAAGCCGTCTTGTCCCTTATCGAGTGTGGGATTGCCATGGAGTCTGAAAGCCCAGCGTCCAAGTCGGCCTATTCTGTGTACTCGGAGACCGTGGATCTCATTAAGTAGGTGCCAAGGCATTCTGCCGTCCTCTCTTAAGTGCTTGCCTTTCCTCCCCTTTACGCGCTAACCCATTGGAACCTCGGTGTGAAGACATTTCAGTACCGGGAGCCTTAACAAACTTAGTGGTCTAAGAACTGTTCTTTTATCCCAGACTGTGTTCTAGCTGAAGCGCCAGTAAAGAATAACTGGGTCCAAATTCATCATTTTGCGCGCGCGCACACACACACACACACACACACACGTGGAGAAATGCCAGACCTTTCAGGGAAAGGTTGGTTTTTCCAGTTGAGCTTTCTTATCAGATGCCCTTTCCTCGCAGTTTGAGCCTCTGTTTGGTTTGTTTATCTGCATTTCAACTGGGCACTCAGTAAGAACAAAGGCTGCTTGGTTTCCGGACGTAGACCAGCCTGGAGACAGGTGCTCACCCAGCTCTCTGAAGGGCCCCATTGCTGCTCCAAGGCCCCGTTTGTTTCTGTGTCGCTCTCCTGTCTTCACACCTTCAGGAAAAGTCAATATAAAGCGGAGACAAGCATCGTAAGATGGACTCATGTCCGGGGTAGTTCAGCTGCCGTTGTCTAACCTAATGTACTTTTGTGTTTTCCTGTAGGTTCATAATGTCATTAAAATCCTTCTCAGATGCCACCACATCTACACAAGAGAAAATATTTGCTGTTTTATGGTGTGTACTTTTTTCTATGTCTAAATAGTAATAAATTTGCTTTTGCATCTTTTAATATTGCAAAAATTTTGATATTTGTTTCTTAACATAAAAATTATGAAAGGCAAATCGCTACCTTGGTCACTAGGTAATTCTCCTGACAGTTAATTATTACGAAATGCCTATCTGCTGCTATTTTACTGATGACTCAGTAGATGCTTTGGGCTTGTGATTTAAACTGTATCCGGCTGCGTTCGTGGTTTTCTGACGCACTCACTTTTGGTGATAATGTAACGGTGCAGGGAGATTCTCCATGTGCTGCCGTAGATGGGGAGAATTCCGTGTGACCGTTGGGCTCTAAGTGGGTAGGAGGCTGTTCCTTTCTAGTAGTGGTTGTTATGTCCACAAACCAATAAATACTTCCCTTTTTAACTTCTGCTTTTGTTCATAGCATGCGTTGCCAGTCCATTTTGAATATGGCAATGTTTCGTTGTAAAAAAGATATAGCAATAAAGTATTCTCGGACTCTTAACGAACACTTCATGAGTTCTTCCAGAGTTGCCCAGGCACCTTCTCCATGCATTGCAAGGTAATTATAAAACTAATTTAAATCGTTTATTTGCCTCTTATTTTTGCAACCATGTATGGGAGGGGAGCAGGGTGGCTTTCGCTTTTCAAAAACTGTTGGCTTAATTTGTATGCTGATTACTCCTTAAACTTACTTGTTTTTTTACTTTTTTTATTTTTACTCCTTAAACTTAAATCATCAGCATATTTCTGTCTTTTGAGAAACAGTTATAAATCAAGGCTTTTGCTGGTTGGATAACATGCAGAGGTAATTGTAGAGTTGGAGGGTCTTTAGAGGTAAGTCGGAGAACAGGAGGCAGAGCCAAGGCTTCTCTCCCTCTGTGTAATGACTTGTCTCCTTGGCATCAATGAACAAGAACTTTCCAGAGCCGTATGCTCTCCACTTTCTGCAGAATCCATACCAGTGATGCTAAGAATGAAAGTTAACTCTCTTGCAAAATTCTTTACTCCACTTTGTGGACTGAAATGGTTAATCTGTGCTATAAGGTGTTGAAAACCAGAATCCCTGTGCAGGTGTTTTTAAAATGAAAAGTTTTATTGCCTTTAGTCCTTGCCTAGCATTTTTAAAATTTGTTATACTCCTTGTGAAGTTTCTAGTTCTAGTTGATAGGTTTTGCTATTTTAAGAATATCACTCACGGCTTGGAGCCTGTGGCTCAACGGGCTAGGGCGCTAGCCACGTACACCTAAGCTGGCGGGTTCGAATCCAGCCCGGGCCCGCCAAACAACAATGATGGCTGCAACCAAAAAATGGCCGGGCGTTGTGGCGGGCGCCTGTAGTCCCAGCTACTTGGGAGACGGAGGCAGGAGACTCGCTTGAGCCCAGGAATTGGAGGTTGCTGTGAGCTGTGATGCCACGGCACTCTACCCAGGGTGACAGCTTGAGGCTCTGTCTCAAAAAAAAAAAAAAAAGAATATCACTCACATGACTGCCCCATTTCCAGCACGTTCAAAAGAAGAGACACTCCCATATGGCCTCTCTTAAAGAAGAAAGTCCTGACAGAGAAGTAACTTCTTCCCTCTAAAAATTTTCACAACTCCTGCCTGTGAAATTGTGTTCTAAGCTAATAAGTTGCCAGTTACTTTGTTTCCGTGTCTCAGTGGCTTCATTTGTCTTTCTATGGGATCTCCAAGGAGGCACATTTTAAGTCATGTGTCCAGCTGCTCTGCACAGCTCCCTGGCCAGTGTCCCGTGGACTGTCGTAGTAGTTCAGTCACCAAGTCGGCCTGTGTTCATCAGGAGCCACTGCAACGGGTTAATAGTGAGACAGGGTCTCTGCTCTCACGGTGCTGTGACCTGTGAAAAGGAGTAGACAAGATAAAGGCAAGAAAAAGGTTCAAGTGGTAGCAGAAAGGAAGCTGGGTGTGTCCACGGGGTCTACAGGCGTGTCGGGTGCGCACTCAGTGTTTGCAGAGTGATGAGAGCAGGGGGCAAGTGTATGTCCAGGTGGTCTTTCTGGGATTGCGAGTGAAAAGAGACTCGAGCGGAGGGGGCAACTCCGCAAATGGTGGGGGAAGGCATATTTGGAATACAGATTAGCTCAGTGGGGTGACTGTCTGAACTCCTAGGAGTGTTTGGCAGTGATTAGCATTTTGATGGGTACATAGTAAACTTTGTGACTCAGGCTGCAGGACGGGAGAGATGTGATGGGGGCCTCGGTGACTGACCCATTCTTTTTTCTCCTCTGCCCCCTCAGAAGCACAGGCGCACCATCCCCCCTCTCCCCGACGCCTTCTCCTGCCAGCTCCGTCGGGTCCCAGTCAAGTGCTGGCAGTATGGGGAGCAGCGGGATGGCTGCCACCATCAGTACCCCCGTCACCATCCAGAACATGACGTCCTCCTATGTCACCATCACATCCCACGTCCTCACTGCCTTTGACCTTTGGGAACAGGCTGAGGTCCTCACAAGGAAGAATAAAGGTAAGTGGCTCCTTGGAGAGAATTTTGGGGGCAGGGGGATCAGGAGGGAGTAATATTGGCTTTATGTTCGGTTTCTTGGAAAAAAAGAAGTACGTGGCTATTTTTATTCTTTTCATATTTTCTTCATTCTGCCTCAGCCTCATTGCGATTCTCCCTTGAGCTCTGTGGCACGGAGCTGGATCTCTGTGGCTAAAGTCTTAGCAAAACCAAATTAGACGCAGCTTTAGCACCTTGCACCTTTACAAGTTCTGCTGTTATTATTTCAGCCTGAACTAATAGCTAGCGAGAGGGCACAGCAAACAAAGAAGGGAAATCACAGGCTGTTCCTGGGCTCAACACATTTGAAATCTAAAGTAGCATAATGCAAATACTGAGTTAGTTGGTTTGCTTTCAATATATCTTAGGAAAGACCAGCTGGCTATGGTCCGGGAGATACAGCACAGTAAATGTCCTTGGAAACACCTGCTCGGTGCCGGTGCCAGTGACCACCAAGAAAATGCTTCTCTGTGGGAATGCCAGAGAGACCATTGCGTGTATTCTCCTGGCTGTAGGGAGGAAGGCAGCTAGTGAGCTGTGGGTACTTTATTTCCCCATCGCCTCTTTGAGCTTGGTCTTTCTTAGCAAACTAATAATGCTTTTAATTACCCTCCCTCATGTCCCCATTGACCCAGAAGTATAAATTAGGTATTTTCCAAGTGTCAGCCACTGTGCTAAGCGTAATGGATTCAACTCTAAAGCAAACCTGGTTTGTAGTCTAGTGGAGGCAGGTGGAGAATTGGCAAGCAATTAAGTGAATAGTGATTTCTTTTTGTCTTTGTTTTGTTTTTGCTGTGATAGGTAAAGTGCACAATATTGTGAAGGTGTAACCTCTGAAGTTTTCATTTATTTGGTATCCATTCTTATTTTTGTGCATGTGTATTAATTTGATTTTTGTTTGGTTGTGTTCACAGAATTCTTTGCTCAGCTCAGCACAAATGTGTGCGCCTTGGCCCTCAACAGCAGTTTGGCGGACCTGGTGCATTACACAAGACAGGGTTTTCAGCAGCTAAAATAAGTAGCCAAAACACCTTAATGGAGCCTGAAGTGGATTCAATGCCTTGGGAACATTTTTTGCACATTGTGAAGCTTCAGAAACAGCCTGGATGTTTGTCTCATCAGGACACCAAACTCTAAAAGAGAAGCATCATGAGATGGCCAAGACAACTGTCCGTCTAAACTTTTCAAGAACTGTGCGATCATTGGTTGGCCACTATGTTTATGCAGAGGCCAAGATGAGGCGGTCGGCCCCAGAGATGATCTTGCCTTTCCCCCGAAGGACAGAAGTGCAATGCAGCCTAAGTGGGTGTATGAATGGTCTAGAAACATTTCTTCTTCTTCTTCTTCTTCTTTTTTTTTTTAAACCAGCAGGATGCAAGTTGAAAATGGAATGAGGAGAAGCAATTTCAACTCTGAAAGCAAATGCATATCATCTCAGTAGCCACCTAGTCCATTCCCAGAAGGAAATTTTTTTAAACAATTATTTTAGGTGAAGGGTTTAGAGTTTTATGGATGATTTCCTTTTCTTTTAAGTTTTGGGGGAAAATATTTGTTTAATAAATCACAGCCATCTGTAAACTGTTAAGTTGTGAAGGACTCCACTCTACCCCACTTTCTGCCAATGAACAGTGGCTTTGATAATACCAAGTGTTGTCGTCATTTATAAAATTGAAGGTGACCCGACCCCCACCCCCCCATCCTCCTGCATTGCCTAGAGTGCTGCACGTTCAGCCCAGCTCTGATTTCCCTGCCCCTCTGCTGGAAGTCAGCCTGACTGGGAGCAATGGGGAGAGGCACCACCAGCATGTGGGAGATCTCCACGGGGAGACTTGGACTGCCAGCCCTGCTGCAGTGGAAGGGGCTGTCTGACAAGGCAGTCATTGTTGACTATATTCTGAATTTCCTACCCTGGGAAAGAAGGGAAGCAACATTTATACCTGACAAGATGGCTAAAGTGCTTTTTAATTTTTAATTAGAGCTGGAATTTGAGGTGCTGATCTGTGGTCAATAGTTATATGATAACTCATGTTGTCTAACCAACTCAAGTTTTGTCAGTGAACAAGAAAAATGAAATCTACTTCTTAGAGAGGCTATATTTTTCTGCTACAAATTTATATTTATAGCTAAACTAGATTTTCAGAGTCTTTGATTGTCTAGGGGTAATTAACTCCCTGAGAGGATGCGGAGATTTCGGATGGTTAATTAGACTTAAAAATATCTATCTATCTCATCACCACATGCCTTCACTCAGAGTTCTCAATCCACTAGATTGGCTAGGTTGAAGAATTGTGGCCTTCCCATAAGTTATTGCCATACTCTGTACATTAATTAAACCAAGTCCATTATCAATGCCCTAAAATGAAAGAACATACCAGGATTGCCACGTCCATAAGCACAGATTTTCTTCTTCATTGAAACTTTCAAGGTTGTCATTAGAAACGTTTTGAGTGCAGTGTTGTTAAAAGTCAATTCTTTTCATCCCTTTTGGAAAGAAGTAGGATTTGCACATGTATTAAGATGAAGGAGGAGAGTCACCTCTATGACTGGTTCGTATTTTCCCCCTTTACCACATTCTGTCCCCTGCATGTCTCCTACCAAACACGTGTCACGTTTTCATATTTATTTACTAGTGAAGAGAAGAGCTATCCTTACTTATAATGAAGATATCTAAGATCCCTGTGGTGATCGTGAGAACTTTCTTGGTGGTTTGCAAATCTATAAAGAGAAATGCGGGGTGGGAGCAGTGCACGTTCAGGATGCCTGTGTGGAGCTGCTGTAGCAGAGAGGCCTGGGCTCTCATGGTCAAAGTGAAGCCAGGGAATGACACCACAGAAACCCTGGAGCATGAGACCGTCTGGCGTGATTCTGATGAACTGATCCGAGGCTGAGGTCTCCTCCTCAAACTACTAGCTTAAAAACCTGTTGAATGAACAGTTGTCACCTGGGAGGCTGGATGCTTGTGGCATCATGTGTACATCTTTTGTATGCAGGGGAGGGACAAGGCACAGGAAAGATCATTTGACATTTATTTTTCCCTTACTATCTTCACTGTCCCCTCCCCCTCTACACCCTCCCTCCTTAAAACAAGCCACCTGTGGTCACAAAGTGTCGTGTTCTTTGACAGGTGCTGACCTGCACAGGCTGTGTCAGAATGTGTGTCTTCTCTTGACAGGCCACAGCACTGCCTTGACGTGACATGCTTCTCTGTAGATTTCCAGCCAATTCTAAAAGAACAGATTGCTTTTTCGTTGGTCTTATTCTTTGTGGGGTTTCCCCCCCCCCCCGCCCCTGAACTCTACATTAAGGTTTGATTTGTCCCTGGCAAAACAATTTGGTTTGTGTTTTGAGACAGGGTCTAGTTCTGTTGCCAGGGCCAGAATGCAGTGGTATCATCACAGCTCACAGCAACCCTCAAACTCCTGAGCTTAAGCAATCCTCTTGCTTCAGCCTCCTGAGTAGCAGGGACCACAGGTGCCTGCCACCACAGGCTAATGTTGCTAATGTTTCCTGTTTTTTGTGGAGATGAGGTTTTGCTCTTTTTCAAGCTGGTCTCAAACTCCTGCCCTCAAGTGACCCTCCTGCCGTGGCCTCCCAGGATGCTAGGATTACAGGTGTGTGCTACTATGCCTGGCCAAAAAACTAACAAATTTGCATACATCAGCTTATATTACTTTGGTCATTATATATTTCTGATTCTTACTGTAGCACTCATTGTTCCTAAAAGAATTCCCAATAGCTACGTTTTTCATAGTGTAGTTAAAAGATAGTGGCTGAGCAATCCTTAATCTTCATATGGTCTTTTTGCCATGGCGCTTGTATATAGGGATCTAAAGGATTTTTTTAATCATTCACACTTCTCCACTGCATGCTTACAACTCTCAAAGGCAAAATTTATACCAAGGTAGATTATTTTGAAAGGACTAGATTATAAAAGTAAGCCTTTGAACATGTGAAGTTCCTTTAACAGTAATAATACATATTTCACAGTGAGACAAATATACAACTTCTTACAGAGTGAAAATAGAGTATAAATCTTGCCTTTAGCACTACTGTGTGTGTGTGTGTGTGTGTGTGTGTGTCCTTGGTAGGAAATGAAAGAACACGGTTTTACTTTCAAAAGTGTAGACTTTCCTGTCCTTTCTAGAGATAATTAAAATGTTAATCGGTGAACCTAAGAGGCCTGCTAAATAATGAAAAACACTTTACTGATATTGAGGGAATTACACTGGGTAAAGACTGAAAACCCGGCTGCACAGTTGTGCCGGTGAAGAGCAGGGGGCCCAGCACACAGTTACGGAGAGTGGAATTACAACTGGAGGGTCATTTGTCTGACATTGTGACTTGATCACGGTGCCGAAGGGGAGAAGCACCTAATATTTTTTGACAAAGAACATTTATTTTATACATCCTTTTTGCTCAAAGTATATACTGTTTCCCCTAGACAAATCGGACTGTAATTATCTCCCTTGTCCTCCGACCTTTAATCCCAGATCTCAGGATGTTTAGAAAGCTCACAAACTCTACCCCTTTCTGGTTGGAAACTTGCCTTAACCGGTTCCTTTAGACAGTGATACTAGTAGGATCAGGAGCTTACTGTTGTGTAATTCCTGTTCAGTAATTTTTAGAAGCAAAAGTTTCCTCCACAAAACCGTTATCTCTGATACCCAGAGGGATGTGTACGTGCACACACGTGTGCAGAGAAGAAGAGGCTGATCGGAGATATTTGTGCCTTTGCCCAAACTCAGTTTTGAATCGTGACGTCTTTGTTTCGCCGGCATCGAGTGATGTGTTACATGGTTCCTGCGCCTTTTGACTTCTGTGCTTCATGAAGTTTGAGGTGCATTTGTGCATCTTTAGGTAAATAAGGTTTAAGGTTGGACTTTTGGGGTTTTTTAAACACGTTTCAAAAAAATCTCCCTGCCTCCTACTACAGATTCTGCTTTTATTAATGATTTATTTTCCCAAACACTACAGAAAGTCGTTGAACAACTTTGCCACTTCATCCCTTGCACTCTTCACCGCTGATTTTCAGTATTTAAATCTTGCAAGAATATCTTGGGGCTTCTTTTAGATTTTCTCCCTGGGAAGTGAGAGTTACTCATCATGGCTGTGCAGTGAGTTCAGAAGCAATTATGGTGGTACTTGCTTTTTGCCATTTTCTCTAGTAGGTTGCCTCTGTTGTTCTGTTTAGAACGAATGGATGTCAGGTATTTTCCTGTGCTTTTATTTTTTCTCTTTTTTGGGAGGGGGGATAGTGGCAGAACAGCTTTGGGGATAGGGTTGGGGTGTTCCTTCAAACATTGCAAGTGATATTTCCACCATGTCGACCTCATCCTGCAGTCCACTTGTGCTGGTTCTCAGTGACTGAGATGCACATCTCTGCCTAGATCGTGAGCACTGGCCGTGTTCTTTAGTCCTTATTTAAGGTGAGTTGACACATGCCACTTGCCACATTTCTTTAGATGGCTGTAAACTTCTTGCTGTCTGGGGGAAATCACACTATTCCATTGTGGGTCAGATATCAGAAGGTCCTGTGATAGGTGGGGAAGTGCCTCCACTTCTCCACCTAAGCTCCTGTGGGCCTATCGAGTCACATGTCGGCCTGGAGAATGAGGGAGTGAGACCACTGAGCGGGAGGCTGGACGGGGCGGTGGGAGCCACCTTGCTCTGCTTCAGAGAAGATACTGAAGCGATGCTTAACACAGGCAGTATTACTTTTGCCTTTTGTTCAGGCCTCAATTTGTATTGTTAAAATTACTGCACATTCCCTCAGATACCAGGTATACGCTGTTCACGTTGGGGGGGTGTGCGTGTGCGCATGGGCTCCAGATCTTGTTATGACTCTTTTTCTTTCCTGAATGTGATGTTTTGGATTATACCTGAGCAGGGTTGCCTTTTTTATTTATTGCCATTATATATTATATTATATTATATATTTTTTGCTTTCTTATAACTTTAGAGGAAAGTCATATCTTGGTATTATTAACCCCTAAAAAGGAGTAAAGTGCCCAGCTGATAAATGAAAATCACTGGTCTGTCTTTAAAATAATGACTTTTTCTTTAATCACTGTGGAATAATGTGCCAGCTGTCGTCAACACAATGACTGTGGAGGAGAGGGGGCGGCAATGCCCTCCGTACGTTAGTGGGGGACTCTGTATTTTATCTACTTCAGCAATGGAACTGCAACCTGGGGCTTTTGTGAATAGGATTTAGCTGCCTGGTACAGTCTTTTGAAAAAGACATGTGATCTGTGAGAATTATAGTTTTTGTTTTTCTTTAGAAGAAAAATTTGCAAATATGTTTCCAAAGACAACGTGCCACAGAGCTTTTGTTTGTTGTTCTCTGTAATGAGGGTTAATTGCTGTTTTAAAAAAAATGTAATTGACTTGTTCATCTTCAAATTCTTTTCTTTTCACAAGAGGATCAAGCTGTAAAATAAATAAATAAATAAAAATTTAGAGAAATCATTGAGGTTGAATCTATGCTTCCCCTTTGCCTGAATAAAATAATTCTTAAAATTTCTGTAAGAAATTGCCATTTTGGCTTGGTGCCTGTAGCTCAGCAGCTAAGGCGCCAGCCACGTACACCAGAGCTGGTGAGTTTGAATCCAGCCCAGGCCGCCAAACAACGACGACAACTACAACCAAAAAAATACCTAGGCATTGTGGCGGGTGCCTAGAGTCCCAGCTACTTGGGAGGCTGAGGCAGGAGAATTGCTTAAGCCCAAGCGTTGGAGGTTGCTTGTGAGCTGTGACGCTACATCAGCTGGGGACTCTGTCTCAAAAAAAAAAAAAAAAGAAGAAGAAGAAGAAAGAAATTGCAATTTATAGGCAAGGAGTTTGACATGGAATAATGTGCTGTTATTCGCAACATGTATTTGTTGCCAAAATGGGGAAAGAAATGTGGTGAGAAGGTAGCTTATCCTTCTATTCGGTTTATTTTCAAGATTGTAATCACACACAAATTAACGTCACCAATGTGGCAGCTTATACTGACATCAATTGGAAGATACGGCAGTGACCAAGTTTGCCTACTTTCAATTTGTTTGCTGGGTAGACAGGTTTGTAGGATGTCAGTATTGAAAGGAATCTAAAAGTGATTTTCTCCCTTTGCTACCCTTAACCCTGTGCTTTCATGAAAGCAGAAAGGACCTCATGTGCTGAAACCTGCCTTCCCAGAACGGGAATCCCAGCTCTCCAGTTTGCTAATTATGTGACCCTTGCAAAAAGTAAGTTTTAGGCTCCCTGCGTTTGCTTTCATTTATAAACTGATCTGGTATCCACCCAGTAAGATTGCGAGGATCACATTCGATGGTGTGTTGGGAGTGGTTAGTGTAGCACCTGCCATAACCTCCTCCCTCAGGAACCGTTGCATCTCCCACCCCCCTGCCACTACACTGTGGCATCCCCACTGCTGCCCTCCCGTGTCTGCCTGAACACTGGTACTCCTGTCTGGTCGCCTTCCTCCACTTTTACTAGTCCTGATGAACAGGTGTGGACTCAACCTCTGTGAGCTGATCGTGAAATTGGAAAGTCAACCATAACTGTCGTGTGGGGCATGCAGTGAGTAACCAGGGCAGGACAAGGGAGTATTTTGGTTCTGATTGAAATTACAGAGAAGAGATTCAGGGTCATCAAATCTCTTCTATTTAATAATCTTATGCACAGAAACTTTCTCTGCCATGTCTTGCATAACTTGAAATGTCAGTAGTTGTCCAGGCGTGGTGGTTAGTAATTTATAAATCCACCACCTTGTTAGACATTGGGGTCATTTCTGATATCAGGATATTTAAAGAATGCTTCCATGACCATCCCTGGAATAAAATATTTGGGCAAATTCAAACTATGTCCTTGAGATAAATTCTAAGAAGTGGCTTATAAGACTTCAAACATTTTCAAACCTAGAAAAGCAAAACAGTTTGTTTACATATGACACCATCTAGATGCAACAATTTCCTACCTTGTTTTTTTAATGTAAACATATAGGTGTGTACCTTTATGCTGAATAGTAAGTTGCAGACATATTTTACTCCTAAAAAATTCAGCATGTATCAGGACATTCCAGTGTAACCACAATATTATAGCATCTAAGATAATTTATTAATGCCTAATATTCAGTCTATATTTTAATTTCTGTAATTGTCTCAAACTGTCTTTCAGCTTATATTTTGAACATGGATTCAGTTTAAGCTTCATGCATCACATTCAGTTATTATGTCTCTTTAGTTTCTTAAAAACAGTCCTCCCTACACCCCCCTTTTAATGTAATTTAATTAATTTTTTTTTTTTGAGACAGTCTCACTATGTCATCCTGGGTAGAGTGCTGTGGCATCACAGCTCACAGCAACCTCAAACTTGGGCTTAAGCAATTCTCTTGCTTCAGCCTCCCAAGTAGCTGGGACTACAGGCGCCACCACAATGCCCAGCTGTTTTTTGTTGTTGTTGTCATTGTTTTTTATTTTGTTTGTTTGTTTTAGCAGGCTTGGTCTGGGTTCAAAGCCACCTGCCCTGGTGTATGTGGCCGGTGTCCTAACTACTGAGCTATGGTTGCTGAGCCATGGTACTATTTTTTCCTTCACACATCAAGCTGTCATTTGTGACCAGTACTCCAGCCCCCACTCAAATGTCCATCTAGGTATATTTGGAGAAAGTTGTTTTCACCAAAGTCACATGGAACCAATTCACTACTAGGCAGGGTCTGTTCATGAAAGAGGAAAGAGATAGAACAGATTATCCAGCCAGGCTAACGTAGTTCCAGATTATCTTCTGCTTTTCTGTTATGGAGGTGTTTTTGACAATTTCAGCGGGTAGATTTTTGCCATTGTCCTTGCACTTGATGCATCATGCTTTATATAGAGATGCTGAAATCTGAGCCCACGATCATCACCCTTGGTATCCACAGCCTGGTATCCGGCTTTTGGTGTCTCAAGGATGTAGGTAAAGGCTATTTCCTGGACGCTGTACAGGCAGTTTCACCACCACCGAAAACTAGCAGCAGCTCTGTGTGGTAAGCAGTCATCTCTTTGTGTTCCTAGTCTTTTTCTTAGCAAGTATTTAGGCGCTTTTGGAGCCTGCATTATCTGAACAGACGTTTGTTCCCGACTAGCTAAGTGGTTGGGAATGTGAAGTGTCACAATCTAGGCTACTTTAAGTCATCTGGGTGGTGCTTAGGCTCTTCAAATCTGTTCCACACAACTTTGACGCCAAATCAATGGGTCTTTACCAGAACATAATTGGAGGTTCATGTGCTGTTCCTGTGGCTGTGATTAGGTAATTGTACTGTCTGGCCTGCTTGGTCTCAGGAACGGGACCCACGCAGCATTTGTGGTTCCCAGAAGACCACACTCAGCTGAAAGCGAGACTGTAGTGAGACACCACGGCTCTGGTAATAAAGGCCTTTGCCCTTCTAACAGACTGGAAGGTCTTGAAATACTTTCCAAATAGACAGTCCTGTTTTAGTTTTAAAAGATCGTGTGCCTGCTCTAGATAAGTGCTTTAAATCACCCTTCAGTATTACTGGAGCCCAGTCCTAACATCTCACTTTATTTTCGTGTGTAGGAGGAAGAACAATTATGGGCTTGGATCACTCTACTGCTAAATATGCTTGTAAATTATCCTCTAAGAAACACCCTCCCATCACTGGCCAAGAACAAAAAAACAGGTGCATGTGCACTTATTTTTCTACCTGTATTCACACTATTGGATGTGGAAAACCCATTGTACTCGACTGAAAAGACTATAGAAAAATGCCTTAAGTTGGCTATTCACCTCCTTGACTTTTGCAACTTTTAATAAACTGCTTGTCCAAGTATGATTTGGTACCCAGGACAGCAACTGAGAAGGTGCAAGAATCCTAAGGGAAGGAAGAAGGACCTGGTAGACCCCACAGGGGTTCCCAAGCCTACATCTACGTGAGAATTACTATGGTTATTTTTTTTTTTAAGAGACAAGGTTTCCCTCTGTTGTCCTGGGGAGAGTGCCATGGTGTAAGAGCTTACAGCAACCTCAAACTCTGGGGCTCAAGCAATCCTGCCTCAGCCTCCTACCACAAACCCCCTTCCCCCACTAGCTTTTCTATTTTTAGTAAGAAGGGGTTTCACTCTTGCTTAGCTGGGCTCAAACTCCTGAGCACAGGCGATCCACCTGCCTTGGCCTTCAGAGTGCTAGGATTATAGGCGTGAGCCACCATGCCTGGCCCAGAGTTTGTTATTTTTAAAACCAGCTTTCAAGTCAAGTCATTATCATGCTTTACAGATGATGAAATCTGAGCCCAAGATAAATACAGTTATACCTTGGTTTCCATGGGGGATTGGTTTTAGGGCCCCCCAGATGCCAAAAATCCATAGGTGCTCAAGTCCCTGATATAAAATGATACACTGTGTGTATATAACCTATGTATATCCTCCTCTACACTTTAAATCATGTCTAGATTATAATTCCCAATACAATGGAAATGCTGTGTAAATTGTTAGACTGTATTGTTAGAGTGACAAGAGAAAACTCTGTTTTAGTACAGATACACCACCATACTGTGTCTTCCCCCAAATATTTTCAACCTGCAGTTGGCTGAATCCACAGATGTGGGACCCACCGCCCATGGTCAGGCAGCTGGTAAAAGGCGAAGCTCAGATTATTACACACATTTGTCCGACTCAACATTAAGAACCAGAGGAAATGTGGGTTTTATAACGTTTTAATGTCATCTGCAGCTAGTATCTTTACAGTGTTAACATTTAACCATTTTTGGATTATACTAGAGCCTATTATTAAGACTGGATTATGAGCAGACATTAGAGAGGTTTGTAAACGCGAGTTTGAGAAGGAAGTCGTAAGACCCAGCAACCACGGGAAACCCTTCCAGTGACCAGCACGGTGGGGAATTACCCTGTCCAGTGTTGCTTCACACGTTGTCTTGGAGATGTTCTCTTATCTCCCAGCTCTAGTTAAGACATTAATGCACTTCTGGTGACTGCTACAATTGACAAGGTTTAAAAAATTTGTAATAGGGTGTGTATTAATTTAATAAAAGCTTAATCAAGTGCCAAAGTAAATATTAATGTAATCTTTTTAAAAAGGGCATAAAGTTTTTAAAATCATGAGGAATGTAAAGTAAGCTTTATGGGTTAAAATCCTTCACATAGGAAATGGTAACTGAAACAGACAACAACATAAATCCACCCAGAGTCCCCCTCCAGCTTTGAGAATACAGGGAAGAACAGAACATTAATTAGTCTGACTCTGCTCACCCCGAAGATTGATGCCTGGCCCTCTCATCTTACGGTGTCCGGGCAAAACAGCCAACCAGAAACCAAAATAAAAAAACCAAAACTTTTTTTTATTCAATAATAATTTTCTGCCTCAGGGACTTTCAGATGTTGTACCATGAGACAACCCTAGGGGTTCTGTGAAAAATTTTAAAGATCATTAATTATTTTTGAAATAAGTTCAAAGCACAGTAAGTATATCCTTTTTTTTTTTACTCTTTTTTTGATCAACATAATTAAGTGTGTCACAGAAGTTTAACTACAGGTCCGAGTGTGCTGTGAGATAAAAAAGGTTGAAAACCACTGCTCCATCTCGTGCAAGTTACCTGATTACCTGGGACTATATTCCCTTACCTGTAAGAAAAAAGGAGTTGAAATATATGATATGCTAGTCAATGAAATAAAAACACTGCTAATCAAATATTTACCTATTAAACATGGTATGTTAAAATCTAAAGAGATATGCAAAACTTACTAAAAAGACCATTTTCCTTCAAAATCATCCTGTGGGTTTCTACACATTTGCTAGCCTGGCTCAAAACAGTTTTTGTTTTTGTTTTTTTGAGATGGAGTCACACTGTTACCATGGTAGAGTGCCACAGTATCATAGCTCACAGCAATTCTTGGGCTCAAGTGATCCTCTTGCCTCAGCCTCCCGAGTAGCTGGGATTACAGGTGCCCACCACAAAACCCAGCTATTTTTAGAGATGGGGTCTCGCTCTTGCTCAGGCTGGTCTTGAACTCCTAAACTCAATCCATCTGCCTCAGCCTCGAAGCATGCTGGGTCAAAACAGATTTAGAAGATAATTCTTTAAAACCTCCTTCAGGAACAGAAGCAGTGGCTCACTCCCGTAATCCTAGCACTCTGGGAGGCCAAGGAAGTTGGATCTCTTGAGCTCTGAAGTTCAAGACTAGCCTGAGCAAGAGCAATACCCAGTCTCTACTAAAAACAGAAAAACTAGCTGGGTATGGTGGAGGGTACATGTAGTCCCAGCTACTCAGAAGGACTGCTTGAGCCCATAGCATTCTCTAGCATGGAACAATACAATGAGACTCTGCCTCAAAAACAAAACAAAACAAAACAAACAAAACCCTGCCTTCAAAACTATGGGCAAGCATACATATACCCTACTTATTTTATGGTTGTTTTTCTGGGAAGGATTAAGTAATACTGTCCACATAAGTTACTCATCAGACTTGGCTCCAAAACACATATTTTCAGAAGTCAGAAGATAAAAATTGCCCCCATTAGAGAATATCTACATTATTTTCAGAATGACAACATCACAAGAGTTAAATTCAAAATCTCCATATTAATTAAAAAGCAATATTCATTGTGGCAACATTTTATAGGTTCTGATGTTTGAACATTTTTTGCCTCTCATATCCAACACTTACTCTGAAGTTGAACAAACTATCTCCTAATCTTTATACCCCTTTACCCACCCCAACTGGTAAGTGGGTTGGTTATATAGGAAAAAGAAAACAAATGGACTGGACCATATATATGTAAGAATTACTGAGCACACGAAGGCCTGCTCTTTCTTCCTCCTTGCCTCCATTTGACTAGAGCAGGAAATCAACCATGGGCAATCCAGTCATCAGCCTCTGCCTACTATTCTGTGTCTAAGTATCTGTGTATGTACACACTGAATGTGTATGGAAATACATACATGTATAGCCGTGCTAGGATAGTAAAATGCATGATTAGGTAATTTGGAAATGTGAGGCATAAGAGCTGACAAAACTTCATGTACATACATTCTCCTCACTTTCTAAAAAAAGAAGCAATATCACTTGTGAGGTCCTTTAAGTAAAAACAGGTTTTTACATTAAGTCATTAGATGTTCGGTTCTGCTACCTTAATTTCCTGAAGCCACATCTTTTCTTACTTACCAAATATACACATTCTTTAAATCAGTAAATCCCTGGTCGGTTTCCTTACTTAGTTCAACCTTTTCACTACTTTTTAAAACATGCAGTGTTCTCACCTTCCAGCAGAGCTCTAGGGCAGGCAAGACCCCTTCTCCTAAAATTTTACAACTCTCCATAGGCATAATTACAAAGTGTTACCTGAAAATACCAATGAGCTACCAGACACTCCATTTGTGTGTAATGCATTAAGAATCTACATTCATTCCACTAGTAAAAATTATTCCTCTGGCCATGGTTTGAAAGGATATGGTAGGTTGAGTCAACAAAAACATCTCTAGCCTTTTTCTCCCCTTTGCAGGCATCAGCCACTCCACAGGTGTAAACTCTTATTTGTACCAAAAGATCTTAGTGCATAAAGTGGATGAGGTCTGAAGCACAAAACTGTTTTGACTATATTATACCTCCTGGGATTGTGTGAAGGCCACGGACAACCAGCCCAACTCCTGAACATTATTAATAGTGGTAATGAGGAAAACATTTTAGCTTTTTTTTCATATCCAGATGAAGTAGAATGAATTTGAAGTATTTCTTCTTTTTCTATTGTCCATAAGATTTGGCATGATCTGTTTTTTGAAATTATCTTCTATTTTTACTTATAAATGTCTATTTTTTGAGACTTTGAAAAAATAAAAAAGGAAAACATTTTAAAACAGCTCAAATTGCGTTCAGTGTGCTATAAAATCTATAAAATGCAGACACACAGTGAAATGAATGTACATTTTAGGAAGCCAACTTTGAACTTTAGAGTTCTCATTAGTGCTCATTTCCCAAGTGTAATATGCAGAATGAGCCACTAGAGGGCAACCATTTCCTTCAGGAAAACACTGTTTTTAAAGGGACTGTACATTGATGTAACCACAATAAGGATATTTCACGCTAGTAAAATGGATATAATTAAAGAAAAAGGTAATACTAAGTGTTAGGAGGAAGAGAAACTGGAAACTTCATACTCTTCTGGGGGAAATTAAGTATGCTACTGTGGATAACAACTTGCAGTTTCTTAAAGTCAAGTTACCATAAATCCCAGCAATTCCTCTCACATGAACCTACCCCAGATAAATGAAAACACATGCTCACATTAAGACACGTTCATGAACATTCATGGCATCACATCTAATAGCCAACAACTGAAAACAATGCAAACAACCGTGACTGGTAAATGGGCAATCAAAACGTGGTATGTGCATATGATGAATACTATTCTGCCATAAAAATGCTATAGTATGGATGAGGTGAACCTCAAAAATATGTATAGTGAAGGAATCCAGATGCAAATGGCTGTACAGTATGATTCCATTTATAGGAAATGCTTAGAAAAGATAAATTCACAGAAAGCAGATCTGTGGCTGGGAGGGGTGAAGAGGTAGAAAGGATTGCCAAAGGGTCGTGAGAATTGGGGGAGGGGCGACGAAAATGTTCTAAATCTAGATTATGATGTTAGCACAACTCTATAAAATTAATCACTGAACTGTACACTTACAATAGGTGAATTTTACATAAATTACAACTAAATACAATTGACCAAAACCCCCACTGATGTAGTACTGCTGTAGAATAGTACTAGTAAATGAAACAAATGAAAACAAAACTTAAGTTTTGTGTATTAGACTAAAGCAAATCGCTACCATGTCATTTAGTCCTGAGATCTGGTTTCCAGACGGGGAAGAAAGATGATTGTTTGCAAACAAACAGAAGGAAATCAGGAGATTTATGGGGGGGTATTTAGGGAAGAATTTTATTACCTTTGGCCAAAGGCCATTACACTTGTTACATTAAACAGAAACACGGGCTTAAAAAGAAAGGTTGTAAAGTTTCAGGCAGAATGCAATTATTTTCTGACTCTCCATCAGTACTTAGGAGTCATATTTGTGAAGGGATTAATGAGCTCAGGAACTGATGTTATCTAAAATAACTGATACTTGATACAGAAAGACACCTGTAGTGACAAGTATATTTACACCAAGTAGTGTTACGGTCAGTTCCTTTCACGATCTCCTAGTTTAAATGTACTTGAGAAATTTCAGGTATATCTGCTAATATATGGGGTCAAAAAGCTCATTCTGTTATATCTAAGGAAGATAATTAAATTTTACAGAGAAATATGCTGGTATATAAGAGAAAGATAAGTGAACATCAATTAAGACAAAACATTGCATTTTATTTGGCCTGTAGAATGGTAATGACTACTAAGGTTGTAAGTGACAAGATCATCTGAAGGGCTCTTCCATTATTATTTAAGAGTTCTCAGTCAAACCTATAAACAAAATGCTTTTAAATGCTTTACTGAGCAGGGAAACCTCCAAGGGCCAATGGAGACGGAAGCTAAATGGGACAGTCAAGGTTACCCTGAGGACAAATGCCATTATCAGCCCTGGGCCTGGGAGAGTAGGTCTGGACCCACACTGCCAAGAGGAGTCGTCAAGGAGAAAGCTAAAATGTCCCAGGTCAGTTTTGTTCCTTGGCCTGGAGAAACAAACGTAAAATCTGGCTGATGGAGAACTTTCCCAATTAAGAACTGCTGGATTCCCACAGGTTCAACTAAGTATGTGCTTACATAAAAATCACCAAACACAGGAAGAATGACATACCATAAGGAAACATTCAACAGAAATAATAATCAGATTTAGACACCACCCCCCACAAAGATTCTGGAATTACTGGCTATAGGATATAAAGATAGCTATGTATGAAGTGTCTCCAAAATAAAAACAAAAAGAAGTCCTAGCCAGAGAAATTAGGCAAGAGAAAAAATAAAGGGTATCCAAATTGGAAAAGAAGAAGTCAAACATTCCTTGTTTGTAGACATAATCTTTTATATAGAAAATCCTACAAATGCCATCAAAAAACTCTTAGGCCTGAAAAACAAGTTCAATAAATCACAGGATACAAAAATCAATGTCCAAAAATTAGTGTTTCTGGCTCAGCACCTGTAGCTCAGCGGCTAGGATGCCAGCCACATACACTGGAGCTGGCAGGTTTGAATTCAGCCCAGGCCTGCCAAACAACGACAACTACAACCAAAAATAGCCAGGTGTTGTTGTGGGAGCCTGTAGTCCCAGCTACTTGGGAGGCTGAGGCAATAGAATCACTTAAGCCCAACAGTTTGAGGTTGCTGTGAGCTGATGCCACGGCACTCTACCCAGGGGGACAGCTTGAGACTCTGTCTCAAAAAAGAAAAAAAAATCAGTGTTTCTATACACCATCAACAAACTAGCAGGAAAAAAATCAAGAAAGCAATGGATTTACAGTAGGAATGGAAAAAAAAAACTGAGAATAAATGTAACCAAAGACATGAACTTTCTCTATAAGGAATACTATACAACATTAGTAAGGAAATTAAAGAGGTCACAAAAAAATTGAAAGACATCCTACATTCAAGGATTAAAAGAAATATTATTAAAATGACCATAATTCCAAAAGCAATCCACAGATTCAATGCAAGCCCTATCAAAACACAAATGACATTCCTCACAGAAACAGACAAAACAATTCTAAAATTGATATCAAACTACAAAAGACCCTAAATAATCAAAGCAATACTTACCAAAAAGAACAAAGCTGGAGGCTTCACGCTACCTGACTTCAAAATATACTACAAAGCTATAGTAACCAAAACAGCATGGTACTGGCCTAAAAATAGACGCATATACTAATGGAACAGAACAGAGAACTCACAAATAAATCCACATCTCTACACTCAACTGATATTTGACAAAGGCACCAAGAACATTCAGTGGGGAAAACACAGTCTCTTTAAATAAAGTTATGGTAAAAACTGAATAATCATACCCAGAAGAATGAAACTAGACCCCTCTCACCACATGTGAAAATCAAAATGGAATAAAGACTTAATTCTAAAGCTAAAAACTATGAAACTACTAGAAGAAAATACTGAGGAAAAGCTTCAGGACATTGATATGGGCAAAGATTTTTCTGGGTAAGACCTCAAAAGCGCAGGCAAGAAAACAAAAGACAAAAAGGATTATATCAGAAGCTAAAAAGCTTCTGCACAGCAAATGAAACAATCAAAAAAGAGTGAAGAAATGACCTAAGGAATGGCAGAAAGTATTAATAGGGATTAATAACCAGAATATATAAGGAATTCAAACAACTCAATAGCAAAAAGGCAAATAATCTGATTTAAAAATGGATTGGCCTCCTCATCCTCCCGAAGTGCTGGGAGTATAGCCATGAGCCATCATGCCTGGCCTGAACAGACAAACTGATTCTCATATTAAATAAAAGATCATGGCTTGGCACCAGCCACGTACTCCAGAGCTGGCGGGTTTGAATCCAGCCCAGGACTGCCATGACAACTACAACCAAAAAATAGCTGGACATTATGGCAGGTGCCTGTAGTCCCAGCTACTTGGGAGGCTGAGGCAAGAGAATCTCTTAAGCCCAAGAGTTTGAGGTTGCTGTAAGCTCTGACACCACAGCATTCTATCCAGGGCGACAGCTGGAGACTCTGTCTCAAAAAATCAATCAATCAATCAATCAATCAATCAATCAAAAGGCCACAAATACTCCTTAAGAAAAATACAAAAGAGGAGATATTTGCCCTACCATGTATCAAGACATACAATCAAGTTATAGTGATTAATATGCCACTTGGCCCTTGGTTAGGAAACTGACCAATGCAAAAGAACAGGAAGTCCCCAAATAAACATTTACTTACATGGAAATTTGCCATTGAAGCCTAAATCTCTGAGAAAACAATGGATTAGTCAATAAATGGTGCAGAGGAAACTGGTTTTCTACATAGCAAAAAAGTATAAATTTTTCATCTAGCTCACAGATATGCATATCAATTCCAGGTGGACTACAGACTTAACTATGAGACTTTTTTTTTAATTTTGGAAGAGAGTATAAACACCTATCACCTTGGGATAGAAAACCTTTTTTATTTTTTTGAGACAGAGTCTCACTCTGTTGCCTCGATAGCTGGGAATACAGGTGCCTGCCATAATGTCTGGCTAGTTTTTCTCTTTTTAGTAGAGATAGGGTCTTGTTCTTTCTCAGGCTGGTCTCCCAACTCCTTAGCACAAGCAATCTACCCACAGGTATGAACCACCATGCCCAGCCAAGAGAAAAAGAAGATACAAAAAGTAGCCAGGCATGGTGGCACATGCCCGTAGTCCCAAGTGATCAGGAGGCTGAAACAAGAGGATGTCTTGAGTCCAAGAATTTGAGGTTGCTGTGAGCTATGATGATGCCCATGGCACTCTACCCAGTGCAATAGAGTGAGACTCTGTCAGAAAGAGAAAAAGAAAGAGAAGGAGAAGAGAGATAAAGAGAAGAGAGAGAGAAGAGAAAAGAGGACAAAAAGGACTCACATTTAAATATATTAAAGTTAAGATGTTTTGCTTACAAAAAAAAGTGAAAAGGTAGTCATACACTGGGAAAAGACATGTGCAACAAAAGATAAGCAAAAAAGCATTAGTATCTGGAACATTATGAAGGACCCTTAATAAGAGAAAAAGACAGAAAAATAAGACATCAAGAAATATTTCACAGAAGAAACAAATGACTACCATAAAAATAGATTAAACTTTTCTTAAACTTACTAATAATCAGAAAAATAAAAATTAAAGCCACAATAAAATAGCACTGTATACCTACCAGATTGGCAAAAATCAGTCTTTTAATAGCAAGTGAAGGAGAAACAACATTGTCAACTGACACAATCATTCTGGAAAGCAGCTATGCTCACCCCTGTACCACCCATGTAGGCACAAACATTTGGGAAAAGTGAATCAGGCACATGTAAGACCTTATAAACCACCAACTTAGCTTCTAGGCATATACTCTAAATAAACTCTTGGATATGAACACCAAAAATTGTATATGAATGTTCATTTCAGCACTGTTTGTAAAAGAGGGGGAAAAAGTGAAAACTATATCCAACAACATAAATTCTAAAACTGAATCTGTGGAATAAAAACATCAGATTACATGAGACTATATACAGTATAATACTATTTTTTGTAAAGCTCACAAACAAAATATGGCTTACAGACATATGTGTAAAAATAAAAGAAAAAAGCAAACAAATGATGGAGTCAAGAGAATGTCCCTCAGAAGAGAAGGCTAAGCTGGGCATGGGAATTGAAAAGGAACACAAAGATAGGGTTAATACTACTAGAAATGTGCTAGCTCTTAATTAGTGGGTGGGTACACAGGCGTTTTATTATTATGCTTCATAATGTCCTTGTATATATGTTTATATATGTATCAAATATTAAATACAGAAATAGTGACCAGAAATATTTTAGACTGTTAGAAGAGACGATGAAAAGGGAAATCATCTTTCCTTAAATGTACAGATGCCATATTCTTGTGAAAGCAGAGATCTAATTGGTATAGGTGGAATAGTTGAGTTTTTAGTCACAAAGAGTACTGGTCTACTGCTAATTAGTATCTTGGACAAGTTAATGTCTTTGAAACTATTGTTTTAACTGTAAAATGCAGAATTATTGTAAAGGCCAAAAATGTTATGATAAAGTGTCTGGTACACATGATATTTTTAAAAATGATATCTATTACTCCCTATGACTACTACTCAAATTTAAGAAACTCCTTATATTCTAAAGATCTTGTCCAAGTACACCGAATTTAGCCTCAACCACTAAAATAATGGAACAATGACTTGTTAAAAACCACCAAAAAACACTCCAGAATTTTTGCACTCAAGATTGCACCTCAATGAGGCTATTCACCACCTCTTTTTACTGATCTTAACTATTGCTAAGGATTATTTTCAGAAACTTTTCATTGGAACTTTTCTTTTTTTTTGAGACAGAGCCTCAAGATATCACCCTAGATAGAGTGCTGTTGCATCACAGCTCACAGCAACGTCTAATTCCTGGGCTCAAAGGAGTCTCCTGCCTCCGCCTCCTAAGTAGCTGGGACTACAGGCGCCCGCCACAACGCCCGGCCATTTTTTGGTTGCAGCCATCATTGTTGTTTGGCGGGCCCAGGGCTGGATTCGAACCTGCCAGCTCAGGTGTATGTGGTTGGTGCCTTAGCCTGTTGAGCCACAGGCGCGGAGCCGAACATTTTTTTCTTTTTCTTTCTTTTTTTGAGACAGAGCCTCAAGCTGTCGCCCTGGGTAGAGTGCCGTGACGTCACAGCTCACAGCAACCTCCAACTCCCGGGCTTAGGTGATTCTCTTGCCTCAGCCTCCCGAGTAGCTGGGACTACAGGCACCTGCCACAGCGCTTGGCTATTTTTTTGTTGTAGTTTGGCCCGGGCTGGGTTCAAACCCACCACCCTCGGTACATGGGGCTGGCGCCCTACCCACTGAGCCACAGGTTGTCGCCCTGGGAACTTTTAACTTTTGAAAACATTTTTACCAATGGAGGAAAACCTTAAATCTTTGAGGGTAGATTTCACCTGTGAAAACAGTCATAAAAGATTTTGAATCAAGTCTTATACACCAAGTGCACAGGTCCATAACTAAGTTAAGATTTTTTTGTGGAGATGGAGTCTCACTTTCCTGGGCTCAAGCAATCCTCCCACTTCAGCTTCCCAAAGTGCTGGGATTTCAGCCGTAAAGCCACTGCCCTGGCCAGATTCTGGTCAAAACTAACATACAACTATGATGAGACTAAGTATTTGTGAGTGACTACAAATGAACTGTTCAGGCTATTCTCAAAGGTAAGTTTCAGGAAAGTTTTTAACAAAGGCGACACTGCTTTTATAAAGAAGCTACTGCTTCATCTGTGTTACTACTCGGAAGGACAACGGTCATTTTAATGCACAATCGCATTTCTATATAGTACAAATCTGAAATTACCAAAAAGAACTGCTTAAGATTAGCAAAACTACTTACGTCAACTGGCGTTAACCTTTAATTTTGTAAGGGTAACAAATAACTTTCTATTTTCACGTGCTCAAGAAGATTTTTACATAAGGAAAAAATATTATAGCTAACCTACAAATCAACTTTGTATTTGAGTGACAGGGAATAAACAATTACATAGTTTTAATGCAATTCTACAGAAATAAAATGAAGAGAAGCAAATTCACAAAAACCATGCAGAAGGACTTTCTGGTTAATAGATAGATACCTGCAGTATAGTTTGAATTAAATAGCATTGATGTGATCCCAACTCTCTGATATCAGCACTTGGTAGTACATATGATTATTTTTATTACTTTGATTTGCTGGAGTATTACTATACAAATTTATAAATGGTTTTATGAAAATATTATAGAGAAGTTTTATTGCCACTTGTAATTTCACATGAAGGGGAAAAAGACATAGCCAATGATATCCCGATAATAATTTCTTTAAGTCTGGTGTAAGAAGCCACAGATACATTCTTAACTGACAAAATATGAATTAGATTTTAAATCCATTCTCTTATCATACAAGACATACAGAAAAAAGCAGCAAAGGAAATTCTCAAGTTTACTGTTTTTGAGAATAGTTTATGCAGTTTCCACAATCCCTTATCTAGGCATTTAACAACATTATAAATTGTCCATTTTGGAATTAAGAGAATGAATACTCCTTAGAGGGAGTACAGAGTTTATTCAAATATTTTAGAATAAATCAGTTACATAATATAGTGAAATTAGTCAAAAAGAAACTCAATAATCTGTTTCTAAAGTGGCAGTGCGATGTAGTGAAGCAGTGGCTTTTAATGTTGAAATGAGAGGATCATACAAAAGCTCCTAGAAATATTTCTTCAAAAAATATGCAGGTTCCCACTGTTTCTCTTTTCCATTTTTAGCTCTACTTATATCACTTTTTGGTAGGTGCTGTTAATATCAGAGGTTAAAGTGACAGGCCTCACAACAAAGTAGCCATCTTGTTTGAATATTTGGATATTACATCTCTTTACTCCTATGAATGCAATCATCTTTCTACTGCATGATTCCTTCAGCCTGATTTTCATTTTATATCTCAAAGAATGAGTATTTGTCCAATAAAGAGACTGTACATACTGATTCTGCTATTTATGTTTCATACTGGTGTCAGTCCTTCAAGGCCGTCCTTCTGATTGCCCGTCCCTCATGTAATAGACAACCACATGTTCCTTTTACTTCACTTTATGGGTGGCTAGGGTTCCAACTTAGTATGTTAGTGGACCACTCTATTATAAAAACCAGTAATGAAAATGTAATACCCATAGTCCCCCACTCTATACATATAACAAAGGCAGGAATGTTAAAGAAAAAAAACATTTTAAATAATCTCAGGAAATAATAATAAGATCCTCCCCCCCGAAAATGAATACAACAAATATATTAGTGACGATAGCTAAACAAACATTCTAATACCAAAACTCAATTAGACATGAGAAAAATGGACAATTGAAGCCAGGTATTGAGAACTTATTCTCCGCATCCAGCCACTTACAACCAGTCCAGTAAGTGCTACAGAGTTAAATATTTTGGGAACTGACTGAAATATGGTTGTAGTTATACAAGAGAACATTGGTTCAGATCCAGCAATGACTTAAGAATCTGCCCACAGGCTCGGCGCCTGTGGCTCAACGGGCTAAGGCGCCAGCCACGTACACCTGAGCTGGCGGGTTCAAATCCAGCCTGGGCCCACCAAACAACAATGATGGCTGCAACCAAAAAATGTCTGGGCGTTGTGGCGGGCGCCTGTAGTCCCAGCTACGTGGGAGGCGGAGGCAGGAGACTCACTTGAGCCCAGGAGTTGGAGGTTGCTGTGAGCTGTGATGCCACTGCACTCTATCCAGGGTGACAGCTTGAGGCTCTGTCTCAAAAAAAAAAAAAAAAAGAATCTGCCCACAGGTTAAGAGCAGAAAAAAAAATTAATAGCATAATTTGGGAAAGTTTAAATCTACTTTACAAAAGATTTTCATCTGCCAGTCTGAGCCCTCTTAAAATGTTTCTTTTTATGGTTTGACATAACCAGGACATCCTGGCTTTTGTAATGTGGCTTTCCGCCCTGTTGCACTGTCAAGCAGGATCCCATGTAATGAGACTGTAGGAACTATCAGTCAATGAACTTCCGGGTTGGATGGATGGGGAAAGTATTTGTCACTGCCCCAGCTTCCTTATAAAACATAACTGACCAGGAGTCAACTACGATAAATTTTAGGGCACAACTAAATGAAAACTTAGGAAGGCCTGGAAGAGAGGTTCCAAACTACACAGCAAATACAAAATAGGATATTTTAATGTTCTTAATAAATATTTATAAAAATATATACATTTAATAGGCCATTTTATAATGTTGTTTAAAACCATGAAAAGCTGTTAAATTAAATCAGTAGGTGCATCAATATCCTGGCTTCAAATTAATATACAGAAATATTTTCAATTAAATTTCAGTAAATATACTAGAAGGAATTAAATATGAGAAAAACAGTAGTTTCAATCTTTCTCTGTTTTTACCAATAATACACTTTATTGGTTAATGATAGGATTTTTTTTTTTTTTTTTTTTGCTGAATTCAGGGAACTTTATTAATGTTACATGACAAGGTGGGGCTCCCTAGGCCCTTCCCATTCTTTAGGGGGTCTGGTGTGTTAACTGTGTTGAGGGGAGATTTTCAGTGAGGTGGGGGACTGAGTAGGCAGGGGCACCCAGCAGCTAAGAGCCTGTCTCTTCCTCTTGTGCTCTGGCTGGGGCTGGT